>JANHFZ010005709.1:0-31957 GCA_027560215.1 Halcyon smyrnensis | reverse complement strand
GCAGCGGCGCCGGCGCTGAGCGGCCGCCCGGGCGGGCGATGCAGCGGGCGCAGGGAGGCCAGGAGCCAGCCCCGGCCAGGCAGAGCTGAGCCAAGGTAAGTGCTGTCCCCAGCCACGGCCCCTCGGCACCGGGCAGAGCGGAGACCTCCGCTCCCAACGGAGATGCCGCTTCGCGCCGTTAACCCCAGCGCCCGGCTTTATCCATCTTGGCGTTATCTCTGCCGGCAGACAGCCGGGGCCCGGGGTGCGCTGGGCTGACCCCGGAGCACGCTGCCCTTGGCTTGAGAGAAATGAGATAAGGGGTTGAGTGTGGGCTGGGGGTGGGGGGCAGGGGACACCCTGGACCCACGGCTGGGCTGCGTGGCGGGCTGGGGCTGGTGGGAAATGCCGGCAGGGTGTTCCTCCTTCTCCGGACAATAGAAGAGCTGCTTTGGCCAGACCATGCTCTGTTATAAAATCCAAGCAATTTCCCATGGAGAACTAATTTGCCCAAAGGGGAAAAAAATCGTTTTAGAGAATTTCTCATTTCAGCATTTCATTTCTCCTCCCTTGTTGACAGTATTTATATTTTTGTTTGCATCTCCTCGTGACAAGTCGTCTGTAGCTCTGCACAGGGTACCATGAGCTGGCATGATATGACATAATGCAAGAGCTGAGATAGCCTGTTACTTCTATTTTAGTTTGGACGATATTTCAAACTTTATGTTATCCAGGAAATTTCTGAAATATTTGTCTTCATTCCAAGCCAGAAGGAAAACAATTTTTGAAATGTCGGAAGTTCCCGTGAAACTAGTAGCGAGAGTTTCCAGCTCCACCGTCATGTGTGACAGGGAGGCCGGCGGGGAGGCCCCAGCCCCACGCAGGAGGGTGGCAGTGGGCAGTGGGCAGTGGGCAGTGGGCAGCAGACAGTGGGCAGTGGGCAGCAGATAGCGGGTAGCAGATAGCGGGCAGTGGGCAGCAGACAGTGGGCAGCAGACAGTGGGCAGCAGATAGTGGGCAGCAGGCAGTGGGCAGCATGTCTCTCCCCATGCCCTGCCACAGCCTGGCACGCCTTTGCTTTCCAGCAGCACGACTGCAGTCCTGCATTTGAGATGATGTTTAACAGGAGGGATGGCTGAACAGGGAGACTGCCTGGCACATCCCTATGCCCATGGGCAGCAGCAAACACAGGGACAGGAGCGGGCTGGACCTGGCACATGGCACAGCCTCCCAGCATCGTCCAGGCAAGAGCTGGATGAGGGAGCAGGATGTGCCATGGTGTCAGCTGAGGGCAAGGGGGACAGGCAGCTCCACCATCAGCCCGTGCAGCAGATGCAGCCCCTGCACCTCCCTCTCCATCTGGGGCAGAACATGATGCTGGGCTGGGAGGGCTGTAGAAGTTGGGTCATGGCAGCTTCCCCTGGCACTGTTCTTGGATGGTGCAGTTCTGGGCCTGTCCACAGGCTCTCTGCAGGGGTGTCAGCCCACCCCAAACCCTTGGGGTTGACGGCTTGCAGAGAAGGCTGAGGCTGTGTGGGGCAGAGAAGCAACGCCAGCAGCCTCCCCATGCGCCAGGGCAGATGGCTTCCTCGCACCAGGGTGTGCCAGGAGGGACCTGTGCTCCCTTTGCAAACCCTCCCTGGTTCGTGGGGCACCAGCCCATGGAAGGAGGGGTTCAGCTGGCAGCCGTGGGGCTGCAGGCAGGAGGGATCTGCTTCAAGCCACCATCCCCAATGCTGCTGCTGCTGTGGGACAGGCAGGACCACAGCAGTCCAGGGTCCCCATATCTGTGTGTCTGGGCAGAAGGTGCTCTCAGGTTCTCAAAGTATTTGCCTTTGCCTCTGTGCTGAGACACTCAGTCCTCAGAGCTTTGTTTTGTGTACTCTGAGAACAGCCAATTTGTAAAGACATGCTGCTGGGCTAATCCTCCATCAGCTCCTGGAGCAGAAACCAGCTGGGATCTGGCAGCTCTCTCCCTTCTCCCACTTCAGTCTGCTAAAACAGCGAGTGGATCTGTAACCAGTAGCTTACAGGGTTTGACTTATATGCAAAGCAGAGCAGCAGCTTTCGGCAGTCGGCAGCCAGGACTGCACAGGCACGTCGTCCTCCCGCGCCAGCACAGCGACCCGCCGGGCGGGCACACTGGCAGTGCCAACAAGGTGCCGTGCACCGCGCCGAGTCCTGGGGGTGATGCCAGCCTTGGTGGTGAAATCATCTTGGCTCTGTCCTGGCTTAGTGCTGTTGTTATGCCCTGGAGATGCTCTTAGGGAAGGGAGCTCTCTCCACGGCACAGTTTGCTGTGGCTCCCATCCACGAGCTAATGCAGCGGGGAAGCAATAAAATTAGACTCTAAAAAAAGGTACGTTCCTCTTTGAATACAGGAAACCTCAAACACTGCACGTACGGGGAGCATTAACGGGGAGCACAGTAGCACCGTGAGCCTTGAATCAAGTTAAAGATCACTTCGTGCTGGCTCTCCCGAGCCCCAGCACGCTGGCACGGTGAGCAGCCAGCTCCATGGCCCTGCCAGGACAAGCACTGGGTAGACCACCAGGAACCGGGAGACTCGTGCTGCCTCACATGAGGCGGGTCTGGGACAGTGGGGAGGACTGGGATCTCTGAGGTGCTGAGATCTCACTGGGGCCAGCAGTCGGTGTGTTTTCAGGTGCTGGCTGGCACCGAACCCTGGATCTTTCCCATGGGTTAGCAGGCAGTGAACACGGGCTGGAATTGGTGTGCACTAATCCTGCGACAGCCAAGGAGGACGGCTGCACGGGGACATCCTCATCCCCCCAGCAGACAGTGGAGAATAAACACAGCCTGGAGAGCTGTGGTTCCCTAGGCTGCTGCGTTTAGCTTGGAGGAGACAGAACAGGAGGATGCTGTTGTTAACCACTGGCTACCCAAATGAAACCAGTGTCCCCACTGACCGGCTGGCTCGCTCCAGTCTGACCCTGGCTGCCCTGCACTCGCTTGCTCCTGGTCCCAGCCAGTGCTGCTGTGGCTGGGTTTGGGGTTAGCTGTGACTGATGCCCTGGGAGGGCAGCACAAGCAGTGCCACTGGAGAGTCTGTGGGACACCTCGAATTGTTCCACGCCCCTTTACTGAAGTCCCACTCTGACGGGACAGCCTGGGCTGCGCTGCCCGTCCCAGGCTGTTCCTCTGTGTGCAACCTGGCAGGAGAAACCTGCTGTCAGAGCCCCGTGTGCTGTGCCCATCACTGCAGTGCGCCCACCTCAGGTTTGGAATTGAGGTTCTGGGGCCATACCCATGACCCCAGGGTGCAGCTGGCACAAGAGCTGCTCCCTCCATCACCTTTTGGGCTGTATCTGGGACCCAGCTGTCCCCTTGCTCCATGGGGGCACAGCCACACACCAGGATGGGAAATACAGGGAACTGCAGGAGCTGGGCATCCATCGGGCTTGTCCCCAGAACATGGGATCATCCTGCAGCTCTCCACGGGAAGGGACCAGGGCCATTGCTCTATGCGTAAAGGTCCTGTGGTTTTCAAGATAACTCATTTTGAAGCTGACTGGAGTCTGTCAGAACAAGTCAGTTGCAGTTTCAGCTGGCCACTTGTTTCTGGTTTAACCTTGGGAAAGTAACTGGGATACAAATGTTTACCTTATGAGGTAAACCATCAATATCCTTGAAACTTTGATTAAAAAAAATACTGGACTATAGCATCTTTTGGGTTTCTTTTTTTTTTTTCCTGATTCGTTTCACCATATGCCAGAAGCATGGCTTGAGTTAGGGCTTTGGCAGGGTCTTTTATCATGATGGATATAGTGGAGGATAGAAAAGAAATTTGGTTATCAGAGGATGCCAGAACTCAACTTCCTAGCACATACATTTAATAATGCAGAAGTTCTCCTTTAAAGGTCTCCTTAGAACAAATCCTAGTCATCACAAAATCCATGGAGATAAATTAAATTACATTTTAATAGTGGAGAACTCATTCCCAGGCCAGGCGCAACAGTGAAAGTATGTTCTCTCTTAGACAAAAGTAGCCTCATCTCCCATCAAAATTCTGAATGTTACCATATGAAAAACTTAATTGGAAATGAAACCCCAAAGCTCCCAGGGCAGGGGCACTACGAGAGGCTATCATGGCTGTGGTAGCTCTCTTGCCGACATTACAGTCACTGGAGCATTATTATTCTTCCCTCTTGTAAGTGAAAAGGCATCTCCAAGAAACAGCATCTAATACAGACTTTCTGGAGCTGCATCTGGAACCATCTGGCCATGGGCAGTTTTGTCCAGTATAACCTAAGCTCCTCCCGAGGGACCAAAGATGCAAAGCAAGGAGCTGCCGTGTGCTTCCCACACACGTGTCGTGCACTTCAGAGCCCCACGCCAGGACATGGCAGCACCAGCTCTGCTGCCCAGCCGGGCACACAGCAAAAGCCTGGCTGAAGTGTCCTTGCCTTCGCCTGAGATCATTGTTTTCTACTCTGCCATCTTCCAAAGCCAGGCTAAATCCCCTCTCTTTGTGCTGTCATCTTGAAGATATTTAGAATAAGTACAAATGCTTCCCGTGCAGACCCTGCTATTTAAAGTGGATGGTGTGTGCAATACGTGCTGTGGGATGGGGTAGATGCGAGGTGCTGGCTGGGCCTGCCCCACCTTGAGGTCCTGAGTGCTGAACGCTTCAAAAACTGAAAGAAAGGCAAAATACAAGGCAGAAAGAGAGAGGGAAAAGCAGTCACAGCTCTTCTGCTCACTCCTCCTCCTGCTGAGCTGCAGGCCCAGTGACTGAGGCTGGGCTTGGCCCCAAATGGCAGCCATTCTGTCTTTCACTCCGTCATCTTCCCCTCGGCCTCCCTTCTCAGCCTCCCCCTTCCCCTTGTCCCAGAGCCGGGAGCCTGACTCCTGCTCTGCCCTCCCTCCGCCATCCCCGGCCTCCTCCTGCAGCCCCCGCAGAGCCAGGGCTGGGCCTTGGCCCTCTCCCTGTCTGTGCAATTACCGAAGTCCCTCGGCAGAACGAGCTCCTTGCAGAGCGCTGCATTCAATTAATTATATAGTTTAAAACACAATATGTGGACACGTCCCCTCCACAGCAGCAAAGCTCGTGGCCCCGCTGGAGATGCAGTGGAAGGGCAGAGGCGGCCGCACCGGCCCCGCCATGTTCCCGCAGCTCCCGCAGCTCGGGCATGGGGGACAGACTTAAACTGCAGCTCAGATCGTTACAGGTGCCCTGCAAACATCTCAGAGACCGCAGCAGAGCAGGCACGTTTCTGCTGCCTTTGCTGCACAAGGATCCCCTCAGCGTATGTTTTCAGCTGTTTTCTTTAGGCTGGTTTCGGTGCAGTGGTTTCACCCCCCATGCTGGCCCAGACTGACCCTCCCCAGTGCACGTGTGCCCACCGTTAGTGGGGACAGTGGGACAGGCACTGCACACCCTCGTGTGCCACTTCAGTACAGTCTGGAGCACCAGCATCAGAGCTTGTGGCCCTTTGCGGGTCTGTGGCAACCTTCATCTCATGCCTACAATGTTCCCAAACCGCCCCAGGGTCCCAAAACCATCCCAGGGTCACACAACCACCTCAAGGTGCCTCCTGCTGACAACCTGCTCTCTGCAAGGCTGAAGCTGGAGCGTCAAGGAGATGAGCCAGGGTCTCACCCTGGCCCCAGACCCCCCTGGGCCCCATGTGGGTCCCAGAGTCAGCCCAGCTGGCCATGGTTCTCTGCTCTCACTGCTGCAGGTTACTGGCAGGGGACTCAGGACTCCCAGCGTCACCAGCCTGTGCCCCCATGCACGGATGGGAGCCCACAACAATTACAGGCTTCCTGAGTGCCCTTTCTCTGGGGTTTTGTCACACATGATGCTTCACATCTGGGATTTGACCAGTTGGTGGGGATGGTAGTGCTATTTCCATGTCAAGCTGTAGCTTTTTTACCCCCAGCCGTTTCAGGGCTTACAACTATTGTGTGGGTTTTTTAATGTTGCAAGAATTTATATTGGGAAAAAAGTGCCGGTTTTTTTTTTTTTCTTTTCTCAATGCCTTGGGAAATGTCATCCAGCAGGAATGTTCTCAAGAGTTGCTCATGGACGAGAGGAGGATGGGCTCGAGCAGGGGCCTGCATGCCCAGCTCCTGTCCCCGTGGCCAGCCTCCCAGGACAGGCTCTTTGGGCTGTGACTCCCTTGGGTGCCCCATCCTTGCTCCCTAGACCCTGCCTGGTCCTCCCAGGGAAATGGGGCAGCCCAGCCCCATGGCAGCACCAGCTCCAGCCCCACTGCTGCCGGGCATAACAGCAGCAGAGTCAGAAGGGAGGGGACAGAAGCCTGGAGAGGGACAGACTGTACATGGAGCCACTCCTGCTGCAGAGGCTTGCAGCTTCGTGTCCTCTTGGCTGTGCCAGTGGCCTCTTCCACGTCCAGCTCTGGACGGAGTTACAAGAAATGCTGGAAGTCCCAGCCCTGTGGTGTGTCATCATTTAAACTTGTCTTTAATAACGTCTCAAAGCAATTTACTTTTCCCAAACATCAAAGCCCCCCAAGCGATGCTGGGGGAGGCAGGGCTTCCCCGCCAGCCCTGGGGGCTCCTACTCCCCCCTGCCCGCCCCGCTCGCGGGGGCTGGACACCCTGCACTGGCTGTCCCCTCACATGCTGGCCCACAGAGCAGACCCTGCTTCAGCTCCAGAAAGAAGTGTGATGTGCTTTGGCAATGGAGTAGCTCTGTGTGATGGATCTCGGCTTCAGCTGTGGTTGTGGAGCAGCTGACTGCAGCTCGGTGCATCTCAGGTGGGGTTCTGGGAGCAAGGGGAGGAAGAGCTGAGGTGCTGCAGGCAGGATGAGGAGGCAGATCTTCACCAGCAGAATACAGGTGAGGTTTATATTGATTGTCCCACCGTGAAGTTGCTGGATGTCTTTCTCGGCAGCAGGTCGCAAAATGCTTCAATAGGGCTCATTATGGGGCAGAAAAGGCTGCAGGCAGAAGTGTCCGCGTTCACCGATGGTTTTACTGTGACCAGCGCCGGGGTCTCTGGCTCATGCGTAGGGAAGGATGGGCAGGGAGGAGCTCAGCTGCTGAGAGGCTGAGCTGCCTGAGAGAGGTGCCTGCAAACCGTCTGCCTCGGGCGTTAACACGGCGGGGACCTGGTACGTTCGGACGGGGAGAGCAGCGGGCAGTGCCCAGTGCCAGCGCGGGGCCGTGCCTGGGGCAATGCCCAGGGCTGTGCGGGCGGTGCAGGGGGACCGCAGCCTGCCCAGGGCTCGGCGTGAGGGGCTGGGCTGGGGTCGGGGATGGAGCCGTGGCCCCCCTGCCCCCCCCGCGGTGACAGCAACGTTGGTGAAGAGCAGCAAGGCACCGGTGCCGCAGCACGGGCGGGAGGCTTCACCTTGCACGTGTGAGCAGGTACCGAGGGGAAAGAAATAGCGGGTCCTGAGTGGGAGCCCAGTGCCCAGGTTGCTCCCACCAGCACTGCCCTCCTCCCCAGCCTCAGAAGGTGTGCAAAGGAAATTTTATAGAAGAAAAAATTGTAGCAGCTCCTGCGTCTACAAACACAGCGCTGCTGTCCCTGCCAGAGCTCAGCGCTGGTTTGCCTCAAGGAATCTGTGAGATCTGTCCTGCTGTGATCTGTAACAATATTGGGATTAAATTAGCTTCCCTGAGCTGCAGAGGGGTCAGTGTGTGAGGCCCCCTGGTTAATCCAGCAGGCCAAAGAGAACAGAAGTCTCCCTGCATTGGGAAAGGAAAACAACGGGGTCTGTTTGCAATCCGTGGAGCTAATTCAAACAGCATTCCTCAAACAACAGGGGAAAAGGGCCTTCGAAGCAAATGAGAAAGGAGCATTTCCCAACATGCGCATAATGTCGCTCCTTGGAAAGAGGAGAAATGTCCAGCCCGCACGCGGCGCGGTGTCAGAAAACCTGGCAGGCGTGGAAGGGAGATCCTGAAAAGCAGGGTACCACCCCAGGGCGCGGACACCAGCTCTGCCTCCCTGCCCCGTGCCCAGCCAGCACAAAGCCCCTTGGTCCTGCCAGGCCCCTCTTGACCTGCCCACAAGGGTGCAGGGGTGCAGGCAGGCACCGTGCTGGGGTGGGACAGGCCATGCAGGTCTTCCTCTTCCTTCACACACAAAGAGTTTTAAGCAGGAGACATTTTCATGGCTTTGCAGCTGGCAGCTGCTCAGCACCCAGGGGTGACCTCTCTGGGGACACGCCAGGATGGAGAGGCGCTTCCCGGCGTGGGCACTGCCCGGCTGCCAGCACTGTCCTCACCCAGCAAGGGCAGTGAGCAGCCTGCCCGGCTGAAAGCCCAGGCTTGCTTGCTCTGCTCGGGAGCAGAAGTGCGCCGGGGTGATCCTATCAGGAAGCCAGCTCCCCTGCCACATCTACCCAGGGAAGGCAGGACCCCGTGTGCCCCCGTGTCTGACCCCCCAGCACGCCTTGTGCAGCCTGTGTCAGGAACTCGATAGTTGTCTTTGCAACCAGAGCAGTTGTTTATGCAATAAGTTAGGCACTTGGGATAACTGTATTACCGAGGACTGAGGACTGCAGGTGTTCAGATATTATTAAAAACAATTGTCCAGGCTATCAATCATCCTGCAGGAGATAAGCCTTCTGAGAAGCAGACCTCTGTGTCAAAGCAGGGTGCAGAGAAGCAGCACACCGCAGGTCAAGTCTAGGAGTGTCAGAGACAACTTCAGGATGTTCTTGCTTTCCTTCTACTTTCTTGGCGAGCGTCTTTTTTGCTTTTTGCTTATGCTGAGATATTATCAAAGGCTGATGAGGCACCAGGGATGAGTAATGCACCCTCTGTGCCAGATCAAAACTTGTATGCACTGGTCGGCGCTTCCTCTGCAGAAATGGAGGAGTGAGGCTCTCCCCTCGGCTCTGTGCAGAGCAGGACGAGGAGCCCAGCTGGGGGAAGGCTGGAGCCAAATGGGCAGGCTGGGTGATACCTGTAGTGCAGGATTTGCACTTGTTGCACTTGTTTTTCCACCTAATGCGACCAAAACTGGTGAATTTAGGATGCTTTTGCCCGCTTTGGGGACATCCCAATTCCCCTCTCCCCGCACCCCAATGCCCCCTCGCCGCACAGCATGTTCCCGAGGGTATGCTGCAGGCCACGGGTGATGCTCCCGGGGCACCAGGAACTGGGAGTGCCATGACCACCTTCTGGGCTGCCGTGGCCTGGCTGGAGGAGCCCAGGCTGCTGGGCACCTCTCGGCAAGGACTTCTGTGGGCAGCAGAGAAAATCTCCTGTCAGCATCTCTGCTTTCAATCTGGAGCTGCTTGGTGTTTTTACCCTGCTAAAACGTGGAATTACACGTTCTTTTGTACAAGAGAGAAACAGCCTGTTTAGGATTAATTTAGGATCAGCATCAACAGCCATTAGCTAAAGAAAACCAAAACGGTAAATTAGCTGCCTGTCAGAAGGGGAAGAAATGTGGGACTTGATGCTGGATTTATTGTGGAGGGTGTTAAGGCAGGATTTACTGTGATTTACTGTTCTCTGCAATGATACCTTCTAACTCCAGGGAGCTGGCAAGCACGTCTCCCTTGCCTTCCGTCAGATATACTGCTCCGTTCGCTAATTATTGACGTGTCCAGTAGCCCCGTTCTTGCAGCTGGTTTGTCAGCATTTCCATTACAGAGCTCTGTCTTCGGGGTTTATTGCTTAGTTATAAACATTTGCTCCAGACTGAAACTTGATCTACAGCTGTCAGCTGGAGTTGCAGTGCTCTGAGAGAGATTAGAAAGACAAAGGTTTGGCTATTCAATGCAAGCAGAAAATACAAGGTCTTCGGTTCATTACATTTTTCACTCTTACAGTCATAAGCAATTTTGTCCCAGAGCAACATTTAATGGTACTTCAGAATTTCCTAGAACGGAAAGTAAAAAAAGCTCGAAATAGAAAAGGTCTTTAATATGGAGACTTGCAGCAGTGACCACTCAGCATCTGCCCAATACTCAAACCATGCTCCCTCACGCTCCTGTGAGACAGCAATGATCTCAGGAGATACGGTTTAGGAGTAGGAAACCAGGGACATTTAACAAGGTGCCAAAGGAAATTCAGGGTGAATAAAACTTCCCTATGCACGTGCATTAATTCAAAGGAAAAGCTGCATAAAGCGCGAATTTTCCTTCTTGCATGTTTTGGATTATTTTGCATCTTGTGTTGCATCTTGTGTTCGTACCTGTCCACACGTGAGTGCTGTGCAAAGCAGAAGTGATTGCAAGTGTGTGGAGAACACAGACCATGAGTGTCTCCAGACCCCGGTGTGTCTGGGGGCTGCTCTCTGCTGCGTCCTGTACCCAGCCCTCCTCTTCCTCGGGGCTGCTGGTTCCATCCCACAGAGTACACCAGGGCGCGTGCCAGTGACTGCTGGGGATGCTCAGAGACCTGTCTTCAGCAGAGGCTTGTGGGCAGCAGAGTATTGAAGGAGACCTGCCCTGGCTCCCAGCAAGGGACCTATGGGTGCATTCAGGAGCTGCTGTAGGGCCTGTCAGAACCTTTGGAAGAGGCTGTGCCCTCCGGCTCCCAGCCAGGAGCTCTGAAAGCTTGGGGAGGATCAAGTGAAGATAATGCTGCTCCTTGTTGCTTTAAGTCTCTTGTAAGCACTACAACAAAGTGCATCAGCATGTTGTCCTGTGATGTCCCCAGGAAGCTAAAACAGAATTTTACTCATTACAGAAGAATTATGATATTTGCTTGAGTGGATCTTACACCTGACAGAAATGCTGAAATGTGTTCTGATGGTTGGAGAAGCTGACCCACAAAAGGAGGAAGATAAAGATGGAGCATTTGGTGCATCTCCTTCTGCAGCTCCCTGACTCCTGCCTGTTGCAGGTCACTGGTTTGGCCTTTAAGGAAACTACCTTGTGTTATGGCCGAGCAACCTTCACACAGAGAGTTTAGAAGGTATCACCAGTGATTTTTGCAGTGCTCCTCAAAAAGCACAGCCTGCAACTTTTGTTCAGCCAGAGAAATTCATCAAAGCAGGGAAAAGAAGTACACATCCTCATGTACTCGGGGTGATGCTCTTAAATAGGATGGGTCTGACGTTGCCATCCCTCCCACTGCACCCTTGTGTCCTCCCGAGCCCACCCCTGGATGGGAGCGGGCCCCAACCCAGCACAGCAGGAATGTGTGACCTGCCCATACTCCCCTGGGCTCCCGGGGGCACCAAAGGGAAGCAACAACCCTGCCCAGGAGGCTGCCAGTGTTCAAGGCACATGGCATGCCAGGAGGCTGGCCCCTGGCTTGCCACACAGCCGTGCCCCTGAGACCACCCGCAGGGGCACCAAGGCTTTTGGCAGAGTCCCACGGCCATGGGCACCACATCAGCCCCATTGGAGCCAGGGATGAGGGTCAGTCATGTGCGGGGACACACTGGTGCTGGCCACATGGCACTGCCAGCCACTTGCGAAGCAGGCAGCCACCGCCTCCTGCTCCTGGCTTGTACGGAGACACACCAGTGCAGGGTCCAGCGTGGCTCCATGGCCATGTGCATCAGCTCGCCAGCTGAGTGCCTGGCACAGGGGGCATGAGAGGTGATGGGGACCATGCACCTGCCCCCGAGCTCCCCTGGGCTGGGGCACTTCTGCCTCCTCTGTGGGCAACAAGCCGGTTGGGGCTGCTGGGCACAGCTGGGCCGGAATGGCACCAGATGGCAGGAGACTGGCAAAGGCTGGATGCTGCCCAGGCCAGATCCTGCTCAGCCTGCCAGGAACTGTGGATCTCGGGGAAGGTGCCTGAGCCACAACATTCCCCTGTGTGAAGTAGGAGTATGTCCTATGTCCCCCCTGGCCACCTTAGTTAAGGCAGAGGGGGCACGGGGAGGAGAGGATGGCACAGGGAGGAGTGGTCCTGGGCTGCTCAGGTGTGGTGGGAGGGCAGGTCCCCCGGCACAGCCGCACCACAGCCACGCTGCTCTCCTGAGCGTGAGCCCTTCCTCCTGCTGTGCAGCCAGATCGAAAAATAACTGGGCTTTGGAGCTCTTCCCCGTAGTGCCTTCCCCCCTCCAGAGGATAATAAGCTGCTTTTAATATTTAACATGTTTATTAACAGATGCGGCAGTGACAGCTGATGACTTCATATGCCAGTTACCACTGAAATGTTAGTAATAACTTGGAATTAACTGTCATAAATAAAAAAGACTACAAAGACAGCTAGATGGTGTGTCACTCTGCAGTAATTTACTGAGACCCCGTTGGCTCTGGATGCAACGCTGAGAGGTCCTTTGTGGAGCTCCAGTCCGGGTTTTGCAACAGTCACAATATTTTGGCTGGATATTGTCTTAGGAGGTGGTACTAGTGGGGTGGAATTCCCTCATGCAGGAGTTTGCACTAGATGCCTGTACAAAGCTGGATACTCTGGTAATAATAATAATAAAAAGCCCCTACCCGGTGGATGGGGATGGAGTCTACAGCACTGAGACCAGGATTTATTAATGTGCAAATTGCTCTGATATGATCACATACTTTCTGCTTTGCATACGCAGGGAGCAGCGTGGGCTGATGGAGTATGAACTAGCCTGGGCGATCTTTACGAGCTGAAATCCTGCACATCATAGAAGAGTTTGTTCCTCTGCGCAAAACCTGGGAAGCTGTTAGAAACCTGCTTTAAAAAACAAGTGAACAAAATACCCAGACCCAAACGCACCAGACTTCTCCATGAACTCGCCATGAATATATTTTTTACTTTTTTTGACAGAAATGTTCATGTAACTGTCTCTGGAGGAACCGAGGATTTTTGTAGTTGGTCTTGTAGTATTTTAAAACTGAGAAACCAGTAGAGTCTTTTCAGCAGTGATGAGGGAGTGACAAGTCAGAGGTAAGGGTTTCAGAATGCATGTTTGTTTAGATGAAGCTTTTGCAATGTGGGCTGCTAATGAGGAACGCAAGCCTTGTCAGCATCCGACTTGCGGGTTTGCCTTGTGCAATGTGGATAATGAGTTCAGACAATGAAAGCTGTGAGAAATCACAGCACGATCTGTTGGGATCCCCGTCTCCCCCACCCCCAAGGTGCGTGGGGCTTCGCAGGGGAGCTGGGCTGCTGCACGCTGTCCCCTGCCACTATTCCACCTTCCCAGATCCGGGAAGGGGACACGGAGAACTAGTTGCGGTATTGATCAGTTCGCTGGAGCTCGTTGCCGATACTGGACCAGCCCCAGGGTCCCGCTGGCTGCAGCGCAGACGCTGAGTCCGGCAGTGGGCTGCAGTGTCCTGTCTGCTCTCCCACTGACTTCCACAGACGGGAGCGTGCCCGAGCCGAGCAATGAGGGGACGAGGCAGTTAAGCAGTTACTGTCTCAATATTGTCGTGGCTGTGCCTAACTCAGCCTCCCGCAGAGGACAGCACCTATGGGGGCACAGCAGGCACCCGGAGAGCGTGGGGTAAGTACGTGCTCCCTGGGGTTTGGATGGGGGATCAGTGGGGAATGGTTAACAGCAATCATGGTAATAATTAGACGGCCGTGTTAACACCCCACGCTGATGTGCAGAGGAAGTGCTGCTGGGTCTCAGTGCTGGGCTGCTGAGCCGGTGGGTTAGCGAAGGGCTCGGCACTAGCTGCAGGCAGGTAGGGATGTGTCTCCGTCCTCCTGGTTCCCCCGTGACGCCTGAGCCTGGGTGGTATGAGATGTGGGTGCAGGCAACTGGGGGATGGTCACCCCTGGACAGCTGGGGTTTCTTGTAGGCTCAGGTGTGTGTGTTCCCTTGAGTGGTCCTGGAGATGGATGAGGGGATGTTCAGGTGATGCAGTTTGGGTTTGAAGGGGTGCCTTACAGTAAAAGGCACTAAAATAGAGTTATACAGGCAGAAGCAAATGTTGCACGGCACGGCAGGCATGGAGCCTTTTCTCCCCTGCACAGGGGTCAGTAGGTACCAGTGCAAAAAAAAACCCGTTACCTGAAGGTTTGTGAAATTGGGTCAGTGCTCACAGTGCTGTTTGTGGTGGCCTGGTTTATGCTGAGATCCCGTGAGGACCCAGCCCTTGAAAAGAAACACCTGCGTGGAGTGTTCTCCAGTTTGAATGATTTTGTCCAAAGTCCGTCTGTGACCCTGGAGCAGGTGAGCTCCTGAGTGCCCGATCACCTCGTCCCCACTGCGGGGCCAGGGCCACAGAGGCTGGGTGGGAGGACCGCGGCAGCACTGTGGGCCTGGGAGTTTTGGTGCTGCGACATGCCTGGAAACCACCCTGGAAAAAAGGCTCATTTCAGTTGGATCAGCTCCCCAGCCCTGGTGCAGCCACTGCGAGAGCAGCAGCACCACCCTGAGGGACACAGCAAGGAGCAAGCTAGAGGTGCAGGGCACTCGGGCCAGGGACACAGGGGCATCGATATGACCCACTGAGCACAGCCGAAATAAGCTGGCCATGCTGGGGTGAGCAGGCAGCGGGAGACCAGAGCATAAACCCCGGGTTTCCATCACCCGAGCTAGACGTGAGCTGGCCCAGCACCTCTCTGCCTGCACTACAGGACCAGGAGGCTGCAGCAGATGCCAGAGCTGGGGGCCAGGTCAGCCCCTCCTGGCCTGTGGGGATGGCCCTGGAGTGGCAAAGTGGGGACCAGCAGCAATCACCTTCCCTGGGGCTACAGGAGGGCAGCCTGTTGTCTCTCCGAGGATGGAAGTGCCCATCTTTGCCTGAGACCCTGGCAAACACAGAGACAGCCTTTCAGCCATACCCACCGCCAGCCTGCCTCCGAGGATGCTCCTCTGGGACTGCAGCTTCCCCACGCACTCATGTGCAGCCAGGTTGAGTGGGCAGGCTGCAGGATGTCCTTCCTCGCAAACCACTCCGAGCGGTGCCAGGCTCTGCAGGGAACCTGTAGGAGGTTTAAACCTACCTGAAGTTGTGCTTAATAGAAACAGGTTTGCTTTTTCAGTGCCTGCAGCTAAATCTATGGGCAGCTTCCCAGTCTGCGGCACCAGAGCTGTGCCTGCCGGGGTGACTCCAGTGCATTTTCAGATGCTGCTCTCTTTTTGTGGAGAAGCAGCGTTCACTGAGCCTGCAGCTTGCTCCAGGGCTTTGCTGCTTCCTTCTCCTCCAGACCAGTACTGCTGCTGCTCTGTGCTAGCAAGAGGGTAATCAAAATCCCCTATTAAAAAATTTCCTGATGTTTTACAATGCTGAAGCACAAGTGCTTCCAGAGAGAGGCCTGTGGCACCATTAATTGCAACATTACTTGGAGCAGCTACTGTGCCGGGCGCTGCACAAGGCGGGCGAGGAGCTGGTGCTGTGCAGAGCGGGGGCTGGAGCCAGGAAGGGGGCTGCTGGGGAGGGTGCTGTGGCCGCTGGGCTCCGGAGAGATCCCCACTGCCGGGCTGGGGCAGAGGGGTGGCCGTGGGCAGGAGCATCTCCTCGGCTATTCCCCACCAGCGGGTCACAGCACGGCTCCGCAGATCCGGGAAATGCAGTGCAGAAGCTGGTGGAAGGAGTCAGACCTCAACAATGTTGTGGAGAACTCTGCTGCCAGATTGACTTTTATTATTTTATTTTTCGGTGAAGTTTATGGGTTAGGGATTTTGCAGAACTTGGCACTCAGATATAATATCAAATGAAGACCTTCTGGTTCGGAAATTTGACTTAATGCAGCCTTCTTTTATTGCTTCAAGGATTAAGCAGAACAAAGTGGCTCTGCATGTGCATGTGCAGAGATGTTTGCAGGCTGGAGGCGCGTGAGACACCCTGTGGCAGTTGCGATGACCGAACCGTGCATGCCTGGGACCTTCTGTAGAGGGTTCCACGGTGCTGCTCATGTAGCATTAGTACTGTCTCTGCCTTGCTGACAGGGAAACACCCCTTGGAAAGACAGTGCGAGAGACTTTCCCAAGAGCATGAGGGCCCTGAAGCTGCTGCCCGTGTCACTGTGCTGCCTTCCTCCTGCCGCAGGGCTGGCAGAGCAGAGACATCAGGTTTGGGGGGCACCAGCACTGCAGGCACATCTCTGTTCTTATAAAATAGGAATAATGGTGCCGCAGGGTGAGCAAGCTGCCCGGGATGCCCAGGCAGACGAGGTGTTTGCTATGGCTGGTCCAGCAGCACCCCAGCTTGCGGCGCCTGTGCAGCCCTCGCCCACCTCTTCTGCCTCCTGCCCGCAGGGTTTCTGTGCCCAGGCAGCTGGTGCGGGGCAGCAGCAGTGCCGAGCTGCTCTTCGGTGCTCACCTCCTTGGCCCTTTCCCTTGTTGCTGCCTGCTGGGGCCGGTGCTGGGGACAGTCTCTGACCGTGCCTGGATGAGGCTCCCTTCACACCCCAGCCAGCACTCTCCTCCCTGTGGCTGGTTCCTGACACCCGCATCTCCTGGCAGGGAGCAAGGGGTGATGTGCCCTTTGGAGCCTCGCCGGGCTGGGGAGCTGCACAGCCACACCTGGGGCTGCGAGCTTCAGATGTCTCGGGGAGGCCTTGCCTGCTCAAGACTTTTGCCAAGGGAGGGCAAGGCACGCAGCAAGATAAATGCGTGTGTGGGCTTCTGTGTGTTTGAAAGGTGCCTCCTCTCCTGCTGGCGATATCCCACCTGCTGAGGCTCAGTCACGCTGCACCGGCAGCTCAGCCGCTCTCCAGGGCAGGGCTGGGCTGGGGAGGGTGCCGGGGGCTCACGGTGGCAGCAGTGCCTCTTGATGCAGGGTGCAGGGTGCTGCGCCAGCACTACCCCACCCTACTGCGGCTTGACACTGGCCCAGGGGCTTTTGTGGGTGCTGGGGAGCTGTGCCACCCTTGGGCAGGATGGCTGATCCCAGTCTGCAGGAGCACATCTCCCACCCTGCGTAGTCTTCTTCATCCCCCCTCCAGTACCTGCTGGGATTTGTCCCCATCCTCCTGCTCTGGCTCTCTCCAGCTCCAGGACGTGAAAACCCAAATTCCCCTGCACTCATAGCTGATGTCCAGCAGCTGTTGGCAGCCAACCTGGCAGTTCCCAGGAGTTCATTACTGCTGCTGCTGTAATCGGACCTTGTCCTGCCTACAGCCCTCGCACAAGCATCTGGTCCTTCTCTCCCAGACTCAGTAAACCTTCGGAGAGCCCGTTTACATTACGGACAGCCTGACACGTTCAGCAAGATGCAATATATAAGCAATTTAGTTATTGTGGATTAGGTCTCGAATATCCTGGGGATATAATGTTGGTCTTTCTCACCTTGTGTGTAGGAGGACTAATGGTAAATTATCTGGATGGTTTACATTTTCTGGTTGGTATTGGAGCTCCCAAGGACCAATTTATCCTGATTGAATTGCAAACAAGGCTTACTGTCATCTCAGACGCAGGGGCCAGGTCACTCCATAAATGAATTCAGAGCAATTCAGGTTACCCCAAATTCTTCCTGTCGATGGGATAATGGCATAAATCCTGCTAATGTTTAGACTGGAAATTGTTTGCAGCAACCTGAGCTTGACTGATGGCTGCTACAGCAGAAAGAATAATAATTTGTGTCCTGAGGTGAGGGTGGGAAGAGCTGGAAACCTGGCCCTTCCGCTGCAGCCTCTGCCAGTGGGCAGCCCTGCGGACACTCTGAGCTTGCAGGGAGGTCTCGGGCCAGGGCAATCGTGCTAGTGACCCACCTTGGCACTGGCCTTTCAGCATCCAGGATGCCAGCAGCTTTTCTCTGCTGAGTGGGCAGCTATGGCTGGAGGCCCAGGCTCTCTTTGGGCTAGAAAGCAAGGAAAAAAAAGGAGGAAAAAGTGTGTGCTTGTCTGGTTTGTGTTGTGGCCTCAAGGTTTCCCATGCCACTTTCCTGCCCTCGCGCTGAACAAGCCCTGAGGGATGGGGTCTGTGCCGGTGGCATGAGCTTCATGCTGGCTCTTGGCATGCTGGGGCTGTGTTTGCTCCCTAAGAATATCCCTGCTGCTGTCCCTGCTCTGAGGAGACTTTGCCTAAACTGTGAATGTTGTGTAAACATGGCAGGACGCGGGCGGGTGCCGCATGTGCTTCCTGCGAACGCGCTTCACCTGAAAAGCCGCCCTAATTAAAAACCAGGGCAGACAGGCTGGGGCGGGAGCACCGTGCTCCCTCCAGCACTCATTTGGGGTGAGTTTGGGCCGTGCTGTGCCGATGCTGCCCCATTCACACTGGAGAGCATGCCGGGGGTCCTCTGGCTGTACCGTGCTGTGCGCTGCCATCCTGTGCCGTGCCATCTGTCCGGAGGGTCCCTCCTGGCCTGGCTGCCCATGCTGCTCACCCCCGCACAGGGCAGCCGGGTGCTGTGCCCAGGTCCCTGCGTGTGTGGAGCGGAGGGAGGCACTGGGCTGTGGGGGGATCCCCACTCCGCACAGCTCTCCACTCTGGTAAACACTCCCAACATCCCAGCTTAAGCACTTGACAGTGTTTATAAAGCAGCTTGCAGCAAACAGACTTGGAAGTGCAGAACAAGTTGATGTTTACACAAGCGACTAATTATTTATTTGAAAATCTTGCGGAGGAGCTGTGGGCTGTAACAACAAGCACATGGGGAGCACTGTGCTCCTGCCCCAGCAGCACTCGGCAGAGTCGCAGCCAGGACACGGTGAAGAGTTCAAAGCCGTCGGGGCGGGAGGATGACAGCGGCACTCGGCAGCACCCAGTGGCCTCCAGGCCTCGCTGGCACACAGGAGCCAAAGCTGCCATGAGGTGCCCGCTCCGGGGCACATCTTGGCACCGAGGCACGTGCAGCGCGCAGGTCAAGTCTCCCTGCAGCAGCCGACTCGAGATGCTGCCAGCGTGGCACGGCTGCTGCGGGCAGCTCTCCACGTTGAGGTATTTCGCTGCCACAGCCATAAGCACCCTCCAGCTGGGCTGGAGCAGGGGAGCTGCTCTGACTGGTGGCCCCTCCTCTGGTCTCCCACAGGTCCATCCCGCAGGCAGGGTGCGGGCTGCGGCCAGGCTTCGTCCCAGCACCATCGTCACTGGCCGTTTGGGGCACTGGCGATTGCGCAGTTATTATAAAGGGATTAAAACTATTTTCTGTTTCATTTGACTTCACAGAGCGAATGTTGTTGCCTTTATTCCCACACAATGGCAGCCGTTGGTGGGGCTTTGCTCTGCCAGCTGCAGAGAGAATAGCGTGGCCCTGCCTGGCAGTGCCAGAGCTCTCGGTGCAGCCCGGAGATCATTCTTCCTGCACGGCAGCCACAGGGCTCCCAGAAAACCAGCTCCTGGGTCATTTCCCATGGGAGCAGCACACTGCTCTGCAGCAGCGCTGCCGGTGCTGCCTCTCCCCGCAGTCAGGCAGCGCAGGCAGCAGCAGCAAGATCTCGGGCACTCCAGAGCAAGGACAGGGCACATGGTGGCTCCAGGGCTGGCTGCGCCCAGAGCCCTGTTCACTGGGCTGACAACCAGCAATTTCCTGCTGCACTGGGCTTCCCTTTGCTCTCCAAGAAGTTCAAGCAGAGCAATTGGTTTGTTGCCCAGCCTGTCCTCCTGGCATTGCCATCTCATCGCCCTGTCCTGCCACACACATTGGGCAACTCACAGCCACGCTCGCCGCTGAGTGCCGGGCTTCCTCCGTGGGTAGGGCCGTGCGAGAGCCGGTGAGCCCTGGGCAGAGCAGCTCCTGTGCTCAGCCCCGCTTGGCGCTGCCTCTGCCTGCACAGGCAGCGCTGACCCTTCCCTGTCGCTCCAGGGAATGGGAGCTGGGAGGTTTGGAAATTCCCTCCGAGCAGAAATGCGGCATTTTGGGCAGCTCCTGGAACGATCCCGCCCCGTCCCCAGACAGCCCCGTCTCCAGCTAGGGACTGCAGGCTCGCTTTCTGCTCAGCTCGACGACCAGCCCCAGAGGTGCCCACTTGATGGGAAACATCTTGTGCGCTTGGCAGCCCGCAGAGGCCATCTGCTCGAGGAGGGGAGGCCGAGGGGGACTGGCACTATTTTAAAAAAGTTAGAGCTACAACCGTACGCAGCAGCGGCAGATGGCAAAGCTGCGTTAGGCATTTCTATGTGTGCTGACTGTTATTAAGCAACGCAGTGACTTGTGGATGAGCTTGGAGGGTGATGCTACTCCGGGTGCCACTGTCTGCCTGCACCCCCTGCGTGCTGCTCCCCCAGTTCACCCCTCGGCTTCCGCGCTCGCCCAGCCGCTCCAGCAGCAATGTCAACAGCCGAGTTAATCTCTTCTTCTCTTCCTTTGCAGTTCCCGCGAGTGCACTTGGAAGCTGCAAGCAGCTAACACTGGCTGCCAGAGCCCCCAGATGGGACTAGAGCCAAGCTCCTGCACTCCTTACGGGGATGAAGGTAGAGCCATGTTACCTGCTACCTAAGCTCGCTGCTGCTGATGTAGTTTGTGGATATGGTCCCATACCAGGCTTCGTGCACAGACTCTCAGCTCTGATCCCGCCCGAGACGTTTTAGCGGCAGCAGAGAGATCCCCAGCTGTGGAGCAGGCTCCTCCGACCACCCTGCGACGGAGGGGCTGCAGCGCTGGAGAGTTACTATGCAGCTTGGACTGTTTGTGGTGGCGGTTTTTCTAAGCTCGATGGATCTAACAGGCAGCAGCAAAGTGGTGAAGGGCAAGAGGCAAAGACGAAGTATGTATGAAATGCTTTTCTTCTCTACTTCTCGTGGTGCTGTACAGTCTGTGCCGATGGTGAATGCGTGTCAGCGCCGAGAGCTGGGCAGAGCCTGGGGTGCCCTACGAGCCCTCAGAGCACCCTGGGTCCCACTCCCGTGCAGAGATGTGCGCTGCCCTGTCCTGCTGGACCTGCCTCTGTCCCGAGCCGCGGGCAGTTGCCCCATCAGCTGCCCCCAGTGCCCCTGCAGGCAGTGCCAGGCAGGATGGGGAGAGGCTGCCCCACAGCCCATGGCTCGGGGCAGGGACCGGCCAGCTCTGCTCCCTGGGGCGAATGAGCTCTGCAGAGCAGGACGGGGTCAAGCTCCCCGCTTCCTGCAGCACCTCAGCTGCCATGGCCCCTGCCCATGTCCCACCCTGCGACCCGCCGAGGCCGGCAGCCTCTGGGTCCCCCACCATCGTCAGGCTCCTTCCTGAGAGAACGAGCAGTAGAGGGAAGGGATGGTGTGAGGATGAGCTGTGCATCACTCCCCATCTGCCTCCCCAGCACTGCTCTGCGGCGGGCTCCTGTCCCACCCCGTCCTGTCCCCCTGTCCTGCCCGGAGCCCCCCGGCAGGCTCTGCTGTGGGCAGTGGCCGTGCACAGACACCCACACAGCTGGGCTGTGGGGTGTCTGGGCCACGGTGAGTCCTGAGCTGCCTGGGGTTTTAATTATCCCTCCAGCCTGGACGGTGCTTGGCTGGTCCCAGCTCGGGGCTCAGGCAGGGCAGCCAGGGTGAATGGGCACAAGACCAGGCACAGGGGTTTGCCCTCATTTATGTAATCTTGGTCTAGAACTGTTTTACATTAAAACTGTTCTAAATTAAATTATATTAAAATGATTTTATATTAAAACTGGGACTGCTGAGCCTGTGAGAACGAGGAAAACTTGATGTCACAGCTAGTGCTATAAGGCGCAATCTCCAGGGAGGGCCTGGTTTATACCTTGGCCATAGAGGCAGCTCTTGGCACCGCAGCCCAGCGCTGTGGGAAGGATGGGGCTGCGTCGCGAGGGGGTCCCAGCGTACGGGGCCAGGGCCCAAAATGCCAAAGGGAGGTCCCAGTTCAGACCCGGCAAACCGCCCTGGTATCTGGGCACTGAGTGTCCGCAGGGCTGGGGACCCCCTCTGCTTTCTGCTTCACTTCCCAAGGCCGTGGCAGCCTCTGTGCCCACGGACCCAGCAATGGGGCTGGGACAGGCATCAGGGGGGCTGCTGAGGTCTTGGCTCTCTGTGAGGGGACAGGAAGGTTTTCTTACCTCTCAGTCTGGCACGTGAGCATCGTGGTGCTCTGCGCTTGCTTTTGAAGAGTAGTAAACTCGGTATTTAAAAGAATACATTTTTTAAAATACACAGCTTCTCTATAAACAAGGACACTGCTTGCATAATAAACTAATAAAAATAACCTGCATTCTAGCCTGCAAAGAATGCTATTGGTTTCAAAACAAGCAGCATTTCATATGATAATTAAAAGCAGAAAACTCTCAAGACATGGGGTTGAGTATTTTTCTTGGACTGAATTTAGGAGCCAAGAAAACATCTCTATTTTGGGGGCAGTGAAATCTGCACTGCCAGACGCAGTCAACATGCGCGGGGTCAGTGCGAGATGTAGCTTGGGATGCAGCCTGGCTCGCAGCGCAGGGTCAGCTGGTTCTGCTCCATCACTGCGCGGCTCCAGGCCCCGCTCTCCCGCAGCCGTGCCCACAGCCCGGCGGGGCGGCACTGGCAGGGAGGTGCTGGAGGCAGGGCCGATGCCAGGGTTCGGTGGGGAGACAGTGCTGGGACTCTCTGCAGAGCTGGTGGCCACTTCTGGGTCCCACTCCTCACCGCTGCCACTGGCACGACCCTCTCTCCCGTGCCTGGTGCGGCGCTGGCAGCTGCGGGTATCGGGCAGGGCCGTGGTGCCCGGCCAGACAGTGCCAGGAGCTGTAGCGAGTGCATCAGTGCCACAGGACCCCAGCCCTCAGCCTGCCCCGGCCCCTGCCCTTCCTGGCGGCGGTGTCGGTGTCTGGGTTCGAAGCTGGCGCGTGCAGAGCCCAGCCACGCAGGCGGGCACAAACCGCTGCCTCTCTCTTGCTCTTCCAGTTAGCACTGAGCTGAGTCAGGGCTGTGCCAGGGGCTGCGACCTGTGCTCTGAGTTCAACGGGTGCCTGAGATGTTCCCCCAAACTCTTCATCCTTCTGGAGAGGAATGATATCCGGCAAATCGGGATTTGCCTACCATCTTGTCCACTGGGATACTTCGGCCTTCGCAATACAGACATGAACAAGTGCATCAGTGAGTAGGGGGTGGGCAGGAACGGGCGGAATGAAGGTGGGTGGTGGTGGTCTGTGGTGCTTTGCAGGGGATCGTGCTGTCTCTAGTCAGGTGAGAGGAGGTGCTGAGGCTGTATTGGAGGGGAGAAGGTGGTGCTGGGCACTGACCTGCTCAGGGAATAACCCCGGAATTTATATTGCCACACCTTGAGAGCAGAGGTGTTTCCCTGCCGTGGTGCTGGGCAGTCGGTGCAGCCAGGCCAAGATGCTCCTTCCCTTTGAACAGTCACTAGATACTGCGCAGCAGTGTCCTTAGAGAGCGGGTGAGTATCCACTGTCCCCACATCAGCCCTTCCATGCAGGTTCTGACTTGCGTTTGGCCTTCCTGGTCTTTGGGAGGAAGGAGGAGGAAGGAAGATCCCTTCAGCTTTTAAGGTACTGCTCATACAAGTACCTTTTCTTCTCTCCTCTGCCCGCTCACCATAGCCAAGCAGTTCTCTGAACGAGATCCTTGGCCTGGGCCTGCCTTTTTCAGACAGAGCACCAGAAAGAAGCTGGACATGGAAAAATGTGGTCACTCCCCTGGCAGTTTCATGCAAACCACCCTCATGGCCAGATAACCATCTAACTCTGTTCCTTTGCAGCCCGCACTGTAGCGGCAGCTGGAGCAGTTGACGCTGGACTTTATCCTTTGCATTGTCCCACTTTGGCTGAGTGATGCTCAAGCTGAACACCGGCCCAAACCTTTTCCACCCTGCCCAGTTTTGATCCGTCAGGGGCTGCTGAGGGCTGCGGCGCAGTGGCTCTGACCTGTTCAGGGAATGGGGCAAAGAAAACTGACTCCTGTCTGAGTGGCACAACCAAGCCTGGCAGGATGTTCAGAGACTTGCCCTGGCTGTTGGCAGACCCCCTTGGAGCCAGGAATGAACTCCGGTTAGTCAAGGGCTTCTCGAGCCTTTTTCTCACACCAGACTACATGATGGCTTTGTGTTTTTTTTCCCCAGAATGCAAAATTGAGAACTGTGAGTCCTGTTTCAGTCGAAACTTTTGCACAAAATGTAAGGAAGGTTTGTATTTGCACAAAGGGAGATGTTACGTCACGTGCCCTGAAGGCTACTCTGCTGCCAATGGTACCATGGAGTGCAGCAGTCCTGGTAAGCAGTGCTCGGGCACCTTGCACAGAGCTTTTTGTGCCTCTGCTGGGTCCAGTCACATGTCCTGCTACCGTTTGGTTCAGATGATAAGCCCTCAGAGATGGTGGCTGATCTGCACCCATGTCGAGGGCGTGAGGCTACAGCCAGAGCCAGACCTTCGGAGGGCAGAGCCCTCTGGAATCCAGCCTAGATGGGCAGCAGCACCCCAGTGCCCCTGCCCTGTGTTTGTGAGGTGTGACTCGGTGTCTGTGCGGTACAGCAAGGAAGGGGGTGCCTTGAAAACTTAGGAAGCTGCCGGGGTGATACAGGTTCCCTGCATGCCGGAAGGGGGGCAGAGCTGCGTGGGCTCCAGGAAAGTCCTGAGGCAGCAACGGAGAAAATGAGAGTTACTGCTGGTCTCTCTTGTTACCTGGCAGCACAATGTGAAATGAGTGAGTGGGGGCCCTGGGGGCCCTGCTCCAAGAAGAGGAAGCTCTGTGGCTTCAAGAAGGGCAATGAAGACCGAACGCGGCGGATTCTGCAGGCTCCCTCCGGAGACGTGTCCCTGTGTCCTGCCACCACAGAGGTGCGGCGATGCACCGTGCAGAAGAATCAGTGCCCCGAAGGTGAGCAGCCATGGAGATCTCGCCATCCCTCCCCAGCACTCCTTGTCAGGCACAAGAGTTCAGCCAAGTGTCCGGTATCACCAATGCGGTGCACATCTTGCCACCCCTCTGCGGTACCGGGAACCTGACATGACAGCAGCCAGAAGGACCCCTGGGTGGGACTGACACAGACCCCGGGTGGGTGATGCTCAGCACAGCTTTGTCACATGTCCCTCAGGCTTTCAGATACTGTAGCTTCACCCCTGGTTAGAGACCCACGAGGCAGCTGTGCAGATGAGGTGGGGGGAGCCATCTTCTCCTCTACCACAATGCTTAGGTCTGTATTTTCCCCAGGAATTAGAGTGTCTTCAGGATGAACAGTGGTTCGGTAGTCCTCTTACAGGATGGACAAGGATTGTGGCAGGGTTGAGTGTTTTGGGGGAAAGTGTTTCTGGGCAGTGACTGACCCCAGGGGATCAAACAGCCGGGCAGGGGCAGGTGGACTTGGCCGATCAGCATCTCAGAGGCTCATGGCAGCCGAGGGGCTTGGCCGACAGGGAATGCGAGAGTTAACACTTCTGCTGGAGACCCACCGTTGCAAAGATAAATCCTAATTTGATCCTTCTTCCCTGTCCATATTCAGGCAACAGCTGGCAATGCAAAGCCCAGCCCGGCAGATAGGATGGCTGTCAGGCACCTTGATGCGTGGGGAGGGATGACGGCCCGTCAGGCCACCCCTGGCAGCAGTGGGCCCCGGGCCACTCGTGCTACCCAGAGAGCCTCACTGTGCCCCTTTGCTTTACTGCAGGGAAAAGGAAGAAAAAGGAAGAGCAAGGAAAGCAAGATAATGCTAACGGGAACAGAAATCGGAAAGACACCAAAGATGCCAAATCTGGCACCAAGAAGAGGAAGAGCAAACAGAGAGGGGCTGCGGTCCCCGTGACAGCCAGTAGCCCTGCCCAGTAGCTGCCCCTTTCTGTCACCTGATGGCAAGATTTCATTGCTGCTATGTATATGAAAGCTTTATTGAACCAGAGCACTGCTACACAGCACGTACACCTGTCCAGAAAGACAGACATATACTCCCAGACTGACCCACAGACCCGACAGAAACCACACACAGTATTTAAGGAGGCTGCACACACACACCGCCCGGGATCGCAGAAGGATGCTGCCGTGGGAGCGCATGCGGAGGGAAGCCCACCAAGCCAGGGCTCCACGGGGGATGCTGCGGAGAGCAGAGGTGGAGTTCGAGTCAGCGAAGGACCCAGACATGAGACTTCATGACCAAAGGCTCAACTTGAGACCGGGCGCGTGGCCCCAGCGCAGCATGGCTGCAGCTGGAGAGATGAGACTGGACCCGCACCTGGGACCTGGACTCACACAAAGGCAGAGGCCTCTTTCTCTTTCCCCCACCCTTTATTTTCTGTTTTAAGCTGTATGACTTTATCATTGCGAATACATGTTAAACGTTTGTGGTAAGAGGTCAGTGGTATCTGCCCTGAATCTGCTTCAGAGTTATTTCAAATTAAAAAACAAAAAAACAAAATGACAACCAGCTTCCCGAGTGTGTGGTTCATGCCTTGGCCCCTATGGAGGCTGGTGTCCCACAGGACAGAGACTCGCTTGTGGAAGGGAAATCCACCAAAGCTTTAAGAAAATCTCAGAAAACATTGCCAGCAGCACTGCAGCCACAAACCAGCCGCCCTGCGCTCGCAGGACCCCAGCTGTGCTCCGTGGAGCCCCTGAGGAATTTCCCACTAAGGATCCAGTTAACATGCTGCTGCATTGAGAAAATAAGAGGTTACAACAAACCACAGGTTGCCAAAACGCTGTGACTCCACTTGTACAGTCACAGCTGCAGAACTCCATCCCAGGCTGGGGTCATGCTCGTCCGACTGCCCGGGCACCACCCGGGCGCACAGCAGGAGGGAAGGCAGGCAGGAGGGGGAAGGCTCAGATTGGGCTCTGAAGAAGAGAAGCAAACTTGTAAGTTTGGTATAAACTACTGGTCTGCATGGCACTGACTGGAGTTCCCTGGATTCAGCACAAGAGCTCCTGCTCTGCCAGAGCCCACACCTGGGCAGAGGAAGCAGGACAAGGATGGTGCAGGACGGAGACCCAGCGAGACCCACGTGGGCACACGTGGACTCTGCCTTCTCTGCATGGGAGCTTTACCCTGGGCAGTGTCACAAGGTGGCAATACTGCTCCATTTCCCTTAAATTTTAAAACGTGCTTCCTCAATATAAATATGTACAGGCATTTAATTTCTCTAGAGTCCAGGAAAGTCCTCTGGTCCTGAGGGATGGAGGCAGGGTAGGTGCTGTAACTCCCAGAGATGTGCCTGAGGTAGATCAGTGACATGCGGCGGAAGCTCAAAGCTCCCCTGGTAAGGTGACAAGCTGGAGAAAGCTCACCCCAAAGCTAAAGCTGGTGAATACAATCTCTGCTGTCCTTGTTTTAGTGCCACCTCCTCTACTTGGCGGTTCTGGAGGCCAGAGTGAGCCAGCGAGTGCCCGGGGACACTGTGGAGAGCCCCTGCTCACCCCGGCTGTCCTGGTCCCCTCCTGCAAGAGCTGGCGGTTCATGGCGCTTGCCGAGGACTCGGCTGCGGCAGAGGACACCTCAACTCTCCTGTCGCCCCATCTGCTTTGCGGCTGGTTTGGCTCAGTGCAGAACGTGGGAGCTGAACAGTACAGCTGTACCAAGCTCCCTGTGACTGCTCTGCTGGCAGCAAAACCTTTCAGCCCATCATCCACTTTGTGTTTAAGTAAACAAGAAGCCGTTATATCTGTAAAAGGGGATTCCATTTCAGCACAATGATAAACGACCAGCATTCCAAGCAGAGAGAGAAAGAGGTTCTTGAAAGTCATCCTTCGAGTTGTTTATGGATCATTTTCAGATGACTCCTGAAAGCCTCCCAGACAAAAGACCAGATCTCACTATTTTCTAGCCCCAGCTAGCCTAAGACAAGCATTTTGTTTGTGCCGTGGCGTTGCATGTAAGCAGAACCACTTTTCCCTTCTGCTTTCTAGAAGCAATAATCAGTAATCCCTTCAGAAACCTCAGCTTGCAAATTCATAAACGACCCCTCCCTCCCTCCCTCCCTCCTGCTGCAGCGTCTCCATCCGTTCTCAACACGGATCAGAGGAAAGAGAGAGTGCATTAGTGCGGCATGGTACGCCGGGGCTCTGTTCACCGACTGGATTCCCTATAGTAACTCATGGCAATATTAGCGCAGCTATTTCAAAACTAAACTGCATATAATAAATCAACACAATCTATTTTATAGAATTCTCTAGAGATGGGGGGGTTTTTTAGAAAAATGGACCAACTTCTTTCTGTTGTCGTCTTTTCCCTTCTTTCTTCCTTTTTCATAGCAAAATGGGAAGAAAAACGGAGAAAGGCAGAGGAAAAAAAAACCATATTAAGAATATCCAAGATTTTTCAGTATGGGTGATTTAAAAATTAAATTGTTATAGAAAATTAGAAAAAATATAAAAAATGAATCCCCTTTTTTTTCCTGATTTTTAATCAGCTCAAGAATTGTGCTTACTCCCACTCCCAGAGAGCTGGTTCATTTATCAATTTAGAAACATTTTGTCTTCGACCAATGTGATTTGCACGCTGACCTCAACAGTCCGAGCCAGAGATTTCCTTAGACTGATGTCATCTCAACTCACACGCACATGAACGTTCTCTTTCAGCCCAACGAATAAACCTGTCGTGGTGTTCTCTCCATGGCATCACTGTAAAATATGCTTCTTTAAACAAATAAATAAATAAATGGGTTTGCTGAACAAGCTTTGTTTGCTTTATTCACCAAAACTGGAGTCAAACCCCAACTGATGAAAAATGTATAGAACAAGGAAGCCTCTCCCCAGTAGCTTCTGTTGGCCACCCAGGACCCCAGCACACCTACAGTGGTCACGGCACGGGAACGCTGCTGCGGCTTCCGAACATCGACCAGCTCCCTGTGGAACTGGAGGAGCAGCTGCTGTATGTGCAGACAGATCCTTGTCAGAGACTCCATCACACAGAAAACATCTTCACTTTTACTTTTGAACAGGCGGGTGTTTATTCCCTGGACAGAACTCTACTCAAAACCCGCAGGGCAGTTTACTTGGCTTGTGGGTAATTCATCCCACAGAACAGGGAACAAAGGGCAAGGAATCATATACTAACAGCTTACGGTCATGGAACTGTTTAATTTCTATCTCATTTGCCGAGATTTAGGGGCTAAAGCAGACAAATCTCACCAAACACAGGTTGGCTGTATGATGTTCTTACCCTCTCTGTGTTACATAAATCTATTTTTCATCAGTGACAGTCAAGTCAGTGTGTGCACACACACTCCTCAAACAATCAGTTGCTGGCTCTCTGCCCCCTGGGAGATGGAGGCAATGTATATACTCCTTAGCTCATGTTTATGTTAAAATGATTTCTCACTCAGAAGAAATCTTAGCTTTGATTAAAGGAAATCGAGTAGGATAGTGAAACAGGTTATCCGTAATACTATTATTTGGATTATATTGTCTGAGAACACTAAAAGGGATATTTTATATATATTTACAGATTTCAAGTCAATAGTCTTCACAGAGAAAGATGATAGGAATAACATTTTAGGAAAAACTATATTAAAATTACCAAAATACCAGCTGTATGGAACCAGCCACCATAAATAAATCATGCCAATGGCATTTATATACATCATATTTCACCCAACTGTATGCTGAACCATAGTTCAGATGGAGCTGCTTGCCAGAATCTCTGTGATTTTGGAAGGGCAGCAGGATTTCAGCAGAGAAAAAAACCAGAGGCAACCAGTTAGATAATGTATTGTTATTTACAAAACGAGGTAAAACGCCTGGCAAGAACCTTGTCTGCCATTCACTGCCAACAGCCGCCTCACACCCAACATGCCTCTTTGCCTTCTTTGTTTGGCTTGGATTTTCCCCTCCCTCCAGCTCTCCCCCACTGCTTCAAGTCGCCACTTTGGGAACTCCAGATCCAAGATGATAGTATTTGGGATTGCTTTGTTTTCTCCTGTTAAAGAGCTGCCAAACCCAGAGCCTTTTGCCAAGGAGCCGGTGGTGGTGGCACAGACCCCAGCGACACCTGCCTCCTGCCCTCAGAAAGCTACGTCCCTGAAAACCGATCCCTGAGGAACCTAGCTGGGAAACAAGCGTGGTGATGAACCTTCCACAGTGCCTTCTGGATGTGCGTGGGGTGATTGTGAGGGCTGGCTACAAACCCCACTTCTCTCCTTGTGCTTTGCAGGGAATCACTGCAGTAAGAAGAGCAAAATGCCTGGTGTTGCCTTTATCCTGTTAAATAAAACAAAGGAGCTCAATACCACACCGAGAAGTGCTCTGAGTACAAGTCCAGTCTTGTTCTGAAGTCTTGGAAATCTGTTTTTCCTTCATTTAATTGACAAAATCTGTAGATCATACAAGGAAGACTGCCCCTGCCAAAAATCAAACATCTCTAGTTTTTAATAATACAATGGGAATAACCCTTTAGAACATATGTAATTATGGCAGTGAGTCATTCTGATGGCATCACGTAACCACATTCTCTGGGATTTTGACAAGGAAGAGGCCACATTTGAAATGATTTTGTTTCAGCCACGGCCAGGCCACTCGTGTTGATGACGCTGAGGCCGCTGGCAGATCCAGCAGGCCTGGCATCCATCACGATTCCCCCGTCCTCTCTGGTACCCAGGACGGACAACATCCCATGAGCAAATTTAAAAAGAAGAACAAAAAGTTTAAAATGGAAACGGGAGGTGGCATCAATAGCAAATGAAAAGCTTGTGAGTCACACAGCAACAAAAAAATGAGTTTAGTAAAATATCTGCCTCGCATGTTATCAGATACACAAGTAAACAACCATGGCTAGAGAGATGCTGCAAGTTAAATGCCAACTGTTAGCCCCAGTAATGTAATTTTGGTCAGGAAAAAACATGAGAGAGAGGAGAGAGCGGCTGAAATGATGACTTTATCCCAGTTTGAATTCTATTCTGTATGCTATCAGGATAATCTTTTCTTACGACTGAAAAGAGTCTTTGTAGCCCAGTGTGACCGGTTCAGCAGTGCTCGCTGTGAGCAAGGCTGGGGCAAATGGAGCTGAGACCTCCCCGTTAAAGGGGGGAACCTCCCCATTCCAACATGGGAATGCAACAATTAACTCTGAGGCATTACCAAGAAAAGTTCTCCACGACATAACCTCATTTTTAAAGCTATTTCTATTCTTTCACAGAAAGAGATGGCAGTTTTCTGGATGCGCTCCAAGGTGTCTTGCTAACAATAAGAAGAGTGTTTTCTTAAGGAAAAGGAAGAAAGAGTGGGGGAGAACAGAACAAGTATTACTCAACTATTTAGTCTAAAAATTTGAAAATCAAAAGGATCTTCTGACAGATTGGTATCAACTTTAATAGAAAACACACTTGTCCTGGGAAGACTCTTCTACATGAGCCTCAAGTCTGATAGCTTAAACAATTATCTACAATTTGGATTTAATTTCTTATGGCCACATCAATGTGTATTTTTTAAATGCCCAAGGCATAGATAATTCTATTAGTAGGAAAAAAAAAAAGCCAAAACCAACAAACCAATCATATGCTTAACCAAAACAGACTGAAAATTCAAGGCCGCCATCTTACAAAATATCTCTCAAGTCTTGACTCCTTCGGGCTCCGCTGCACCACGGGGACAATGCGCTACCTAAAAGTGAAGTGCTGAAAAGCATTGAAGAACAAAACCTCAGAAGCTCTGTTATTGTTCGGGATTTAGAGCATTAGCAGAACTAGAAGGAAATGGAACTCGCCGTGAATACTCTGCTGCTAATGAGTATTTAGAAGCAATGGGCCAGAGCTTTGTTTTGGGGAATGATTCCCCAACACACTGAGCAGTTTGGCCCCGGCCCAATCGCTGGTATAAATTAACACCATTTCAGTGGAGCTTTGTTAATTCCCCCTAGATGAGGATCTTTGCAATTTCTATTAAAACCTGGCAGTAACACGAACGTAGGCTTAGTATTTAAACATGTAATTTGCCCAGATTTAAGTAGCTGCCTTGTCCGTACAATTCTTTACACGTGTGCAAAAATGCCAGTGTTCTTATTTCTGGTTTTAAAGGGCCGTTGCCAGTGGCCCAGACTAAACCCCAGTGTGCCCACGAGCATCCCACCAGTCCTGCCGTGCCACAGGTAGGCTCTGCAACACCAGTGCTCCCACCAGCACCCCTACACCAAACAACCGGTTTGCTGGCCCACGAGTTCATCTGCAAATGGAAATGCGCATTAATGCCAAGCTCCCAAGTGATTCTGATTATGTTTCTGTGAACAAACAACATTCCACAAACAATGAGGGCTCCTGTGCCAGCGCCCTCGCTATTGCAGCCGGCTCCTGCTTTGAAACGGCCGGCGGGGCCCCGCTGCCCAGGCAGCACCGGCCGGGACGAGGCGGAGCCGGGGCTTTGCCGCCCCTCGCCCGGCCCGGAGCCCCCGGAGAGCCGAG
>JANHFZ010005704.1:0-28307 GCA_027560215.1 Halcyon smyrnensis | reverse complement strand
CGACACCTGCGCCGCGGACATGCCCTGCCGCCCGCCGCGAGGGGCCGCCAGCCGGGGCGGCCGTCGGGAAGCCAAAGCGGGAGGGAGGAGGGGGCGCAGCCTCCTCCCCTCGCCGTCGCGCCGCCCCGCCCCGTCGGCCGGGGCTCCGGGAGGTCCCCTCTCAGCTCTCCGCCGAACGGGCCGAGACGCTCGCTCGTTCCCTCAGCCGCTCAGCTACACTGCCGGGAGGGAAGAGGCGAGGGAGGCAGAGCAGAGCGGAGCGGCCCGACCCGCCGCCTGCGGAAGAACGGGAGGCGCTCCCGGCCTGGCCCGGCCCGGCCCTGCCCGCCTCCCAGGGGGGGCCGCCGCCGTAGGAGCGAGGCGGGGGGCGGGGCCTGGGGCACTCCTGTACGTTATGACCTCACGGCGGCCGGCCCCGAGCGCGGCGGCGGCTGCGCTTCGCCCCTGGCAACGGCCGGCCCCGCGCACCTGCCGCGGTAGCGGAGCCCTCGGCACGCACCGCGCTCGCTCCAGCGCCCTCCTTCCTACCAGAGCCCGCCGCGGGCCTGCGGGAGATACAGGAGGGAAAAAACCCCACGCACGAGCCCACGCGGCCGGCCACGGCCCAGTGCCCCGAGCCGAGCCCGCTTGCACCGCACCCCCTCAACAGAGCAACTGAGCCACGCGGCCGTTTTGAAACCCTCCGTTTTGAGAATATCATTAGAAGGAGGGATAATTTTATCTAATATTAGAAAAAATAAGTCTCTTTTGAAAGCAGCTGCTGCAGCGCCAGGCTGAACGGAAACACAGGTGACACACGCACCCCCCACAGCAGGAGACAGAGCAGCTGCCCCCCTGCTCCTGCTCCCCACTGCAGACCCGCCCCACCAAAGACAGTGTCTGCTCTCCACTAACGCTTACTGGGTAGTTTGGTTTTCATAGGCCTCCCCCATACTTGCAGCACAATGGGATAAGGGTCTCACAATACAGCGTGGGGCTGGGGGGGAAAGAACACATTTTGTTCAAGTAAAGCAGAGTTCTCTGGTTCTCCTCTGCCTTTCTACTTTCTGCCCCAAATCACCCCGACCTCACCCCCCAGTGGCACATGTGCACTCGCACCAGGCTTGCTGGGTTCGTGAGGCAGTCACACCTGCACTCCTGCCACTGCATCCTCCCAGCAACACTATGGTCACACAATGAGGAAAGCCAGTGCAGCACGAAATTAATCACCCCTTTCCCACTTGGCAATCTCCTGCTGCTCCCATTACTCTCCTTGATTACACCTTAAGACCCCCTTTCCTCTCCCCTTTCTCACATTCAGCCTCTTGAACCTGTTCTTTTCCCTTTCTTATAAAAAGTCTTGGAAGACAAACAAAAAGAAAAGCCCAACATCTCTTCAGCAAAGTAAGCAAATCCTAAATAAGCTTTTCTAAAGCTAGGCAAATACTTCTGCAGTGCTGTCACAAGTAACAAAATTTCCAGTTCAAAATTCTGTTAGAGGTAACATTGTTCCCTGTTTTGAAGAGATTGTCTGCAGGTTTACCCCTTCACCAGAAAAGTTCCAAACCAAACCCACCAAGATCCCAACAAACCCCCACCATAGCTCACACTTCCTCAGGCACCGAGGCATTTCTCGGATTATTGTGGAACTGCAGCCACAGTAGCAGCTCCAAAGAAGAAGCCATCTTCTACAACACTAAGAACTTCAACCATCCCAACCCCCTGCAACAGCTTGGGGAGGCTTCCTTCCCAACTCAGGTGCCATTCAGTCAGGTGTGAAGAGATCAAATCTCCTGGTAAAGGTCTACGCCAAAGAAGCACCCCACCACCACCTCCACCACCACCACCAGGTGCTCACCACTTTCTTCAAGATATTTGGAAATGAATGACCTTTTGTGGTAAAGGCTTGAACACAAAAACATCTACCACAATTGTTGCGCTCCTCTAAGCAAACCCCACAGATACTTTAATGCATGTTTCTGGAACTGCAGATTTAAGCTCTAAACATGGGTAATAAGGGAGGAATTTCACTTTTCATAAATAGACAAAAATAGAGTATTGCTTCTAAGCACTGTTTGTACACAAAGTGGCATGTATGTTCTTTCTTCATTTCAAATTTATACCAAGAAACAGGAAAAAAAAGGTAGAATTATTAAAATTAAAAGCACATCTTCAAACTCTTAGATATGAACTCTTCTTTTTTTTGATGCAATAAGTTTAATAATCAAGCACATGCCAATTGCATACTGCAGTGAACAAACTTGAAATGGAAGGAAACATTCTTAATGAATAATTCTGACTGGGGAAAAATGCCAGTATCTGTGTATATTGACATCTACACTTCTGAAAACAGGAGTATCACTCACACAAGGTGTGCAAAACAATTTTCACATCGTTTATTTGGTTTCCCAAACCCAGAAGTTAAGCAGGGGGTAGAGTGATATGAAAGCACCAAGGCCCTACCTAAGTCACTGTAAGAGGGGGATTAACCTCCTGTTTCCTCTCTCTCTCTTGTACCAGTGTTAGAAGATAAGGAAGCAGATGTGAAGGCCAACTCAGACTTCAGGAACACTGCAGTACTGAAGTGCAGGAACCTGAACAGACCAGGGGGAAAAGCAGGAAACTGATTAAGAGTTAACTACCTGGGGGGGGGGAGCAAAGGTGCCCAGCAATGTGGCAGCTTGATAAATTTTTGTACATACTTGTTTTGTAACTTCCTGGTAGTAGAAGGCTTACTGTATGCTTCATGGGATGGACTGGGCTTGAAGAGTATATAAGAGGCTTTTACGGTTGTGCTACATCCTTAGCTCTTTGTCCGCTTTCTATCATGCCTCCTGTTACTTTCCAGCTGAGCCAGTCAGACTTCCTTGGCAAAGCTCACAGTACTTTTTTTCCTGTAAGAGCACAGTTTTTCAAATACTCGTATCGAAACAGCAGCTGATTTACACTACAGGAAACCAAGAGACTGACAATAGTTATGAGCTACTTGACATTTTAAACCTTACATTTTATCTTGTATAGAAGCATCCAAGCATACCAGGAAACACTGCAAATTACAGGATTGCTTAATGTAACAGCATTTTACTCAGGTAGTAGATTTTAATGAGCAATTTCATGCCTACAGACGATAGGAACCTCCTCTCTATACAGTATAACTTATCATTACATACAAGCTGACCAAGAACCTGACAGCTCAAGATAAAGAAACTTCCCTGCCCAACCAACTGTAATTAAGGTCAACATTTTTTAACAAGTGAAACAAGACAGAAAGAATTAAGATAAATTAAAAAAATATATATATTAACTGTCTCAGAATGTTAGCAGATAGAAAGTGAAATAGCATTCAAAAGATCCAAGGATTTTCACTTTCCAATCTACTATTTAAAGGGTATCTATACACACACACATGACATTCCAGCAAGAAAAAAGCAGCAAGACTCCGTTCCTTCGTAGAACGGTACCTTGTTGCAGACTTTGTAGAGTAATACAGCACAAGTTATCTTACCCTTGCTAAAAAAAAAATTAAAAAAATAAGGGGTGTTTTTCAGACTTGGGGGTGGGGACAGGTGACACAGCAAAAATACTACAAAAAGCTCTATTTGACAATTAATAGATACATTCTGTTCTAGATGGTGATCAGCACTTAGGTGCCAGGAGAGAAACGTAAACAAAACACTAAAGTAAATTACTTGGGTTACTCACGGATAACACACCAGACCTAACTTTTCTCTCTGTCCTGAGCCTTTCCTTTCAAATGTAGACAAAACACACTCCCGGCTCCTTTTGTAGCGCTCATGTTTTGTCAGCCCTAGAATGCAGAGGTGTTAGCACAGCCTTCACTTTTCAAACAGCATAATGGAGCACCAAAATAAAAATCCAATGTGCCTTGGTTGCTGGGTACAAGTGGCAAGCTTCAGTAACTGCTCCAATTCCACAGAGTAAGCCACCATTTTCCAGTACTTTTTTTTTCTTCTTTCATATAAACATCATCAACTAGAAGATGCACCTGCCAGTAACAGAACATGTGTTCAAAGCAGCCTTTCAGCTAGTGGGTGACAGCCCCATTCATATGGCAGGCAAGTAAATAGACCCCTCTCCTCCTGGCAGCAGCACCCCAAAACCCTGCTGCCACCTTCCCACCTTGCAGGAGCAACCACCACAGCAAGAGTGACTTGTTTCAGTAACTGCTGGACAGTCCTACAATATGCTCTCAGTGTATTATGGTATGACACACCCTTGCCTGGAAAACAGCAGTGAGCAGGAAGTTGTACGGATTTGGGGCCCTTTCCTAAGTAGGAAGTATTTTAAGTCAGTCTGGGAAATTGTACCACAATGAAGCCACTGAAAAGTACAAAATTGGAATCCCAGTGCAATCTTAATTAGATGATGTACGATTAATTTCTTTACTAGGTATTGCACATAGAAAAAACATGAAAGCAGTATCACTGCTTGTTATGTGAAGCTTTTATCTTGTCCTGTAGATTAACTACTATTCTTGTGCTACAGTACTAGTAGGAATAAAAAGGATCACAGGATGGCAGTGAGATGCATTCTAAGTACCTGTTAACAACAAAGAACAACAACAAAAACGACAAAACCCACACCTAACTGTTTATTTAGGAGTTTTATTGAAAAATATTAAAACCAAAAAAATGATCAAGGCCAGTTTTACAGTAAACTAAGACATACAGAATGGCTTACCTGCTATTTGGATTTACTGCAGGAACCCTATTTCATTTTTTTTCTCATGCAATTGCTGGATTAAAATTACATTCTCATTTAACATCAAAATGGGTTATTAATAACACTTTCTTAGGATTTAACCTTAAACAGTAGTTTAAAAAAAATAATCAGTTTTCCAAAGGTTAAAAACATTTACACAGCAAGATTCTCCCCTTCACAGATCAGCTAATAGCCTCCTGTGTCTGATAACCAGCAGAAATAGATCACAGAGATCGTTTTTCCCTTTTGTTTTTCTAACCTGAGAAATTTCTTAAATACTTCTTACTGGGCTTTCATATTTGGCAACATGACTTCAGTTACAGAGCAAAGTGTTATTTCTCAGTCTTGTCAGAGACCAGTCTTTCATTACTTATTCCAAAAGACACTCTCACAAATGGGAGTTACACTGACATAAATGTGCTCCTGTGAATAGTAGGCCCTTTTGGCAAGTTAAACCTCGTTAGTAATATCATCAGAACACTAACCTCAGGATGTCAAGTTCCCACCAGCTGTGTAATTCCTAGTATTGTGCGCTTTGAAAATATTTACTTTGGCATGTTATACTTTGTAGAGAAGAGACATGGATTTTTTTGCTCTCACTCCCCGCCTTACAAAATCTGTCTTTTCTCTTGTCCATTTATTCAAGCTCTTTCCCTTGCCACCAGTTATCTCACTTTCTCAGAGCTGTAACAGAAGCAGGACATAAAGCACACCAGTACATTTAAAATGCAAGATCTAAAAAATTTCATTGACAGCAGACAGCGGTCTTGTAAAAAACTCTTAGTTGATGAATAAGCTTGTAAAATGTAAACCTCACTCATCTTTTAGTACAGCATTCAAGCCTTCCATTTAAAATTTGTGAGCTTACTTGTATTTGACTTCAAACCTTTCAATGTTCAGTGTTTTACTATATTCAAATGTGCTAGTCACTTCACATTTGCACCCTATATATATATTTATATATACACACAGACATACAATCAACAGTCTAAAAGAAATTGTGAAAAATCACCTTAAACAGCAATTTAACTTCCATACAGAATATAATTTCATTTGCATTTTCAGTAAAATTGTATGTTAAATAACTTGGGTTATTACCAATTGTTACAGTTCAGTTTTCCCTGAACTTATCTAATTTTCAAGTGAACCACTATTACTTCCCAGTTACTAGTCTTGTCTGCTGGACTAAAATTCCAGAGACTATATTTCTATAAACCGAGCTTTGTTTACTCTGCTTATTGAAAAGCATTACACTAACCACAGAGATCAATGAAGTGCTTGATTTGAAAGGTGTAGAAATCACATATTCTGAGAAATAGCTGGATTTTTCTGTTTGTTTCTGTGCAACTGTGCTCATTACTGTATTAAAATTAATACTGAAGTGTTTGTTTTCAACTTGTCTGCAAACAAGTCTTTGAAAGAATGTTACAGGAGGTTAGCACAAAATAAAATGTGGATAGATACCATATACAGCTGATGCACGAGAAGCTTTTATTCCACTGTAATTTGAAGGCTTTTTTGATGCCAAAAGAACAAACAACAGACTTTGGATTTTCTTAAATGTTCATAGTCTTTTTTTTTTTAATTTCTCATCCAATTAAATAACAGTGTTGAAAATTAGGGAGCTAACCTAACTGTTTTGATAACCCTTAATCTCACACATATTTTCATATTATACAATGAAACTAATTTGCCTATTAGCACTGAGTGTACTTGATAAAGCACCTCTGCTGAAATAGTTCCAACAGGTCTTTATAGCACCATGTCGTCTGCTGTTCATCTAACTGCTCAGAATCAGACTCTGCCACTGCAGAGAAAATATTACATTTTTAATTCTTCTAGCAATCTAAAAAAAAAAATTTCAAAGAAAAAGTTGTTGTTATCCAACTGAATGCATGTGAACAATTACTTATTAGACTCTCCATTTCCCCTCCTTCCAGCTCTGTGCAACTGATCACCAAATTGCTACATAATTCTTCTGGAATGGCACAGTTTAATTCAGGGGCAGAAAAATCTCATGGATGCACTGAATGAAAATGTCTCTCTTATGCTCTTCATTGCATTGTAAAAGGCTCTTTTTGCAAGATTTGATGCCGCCCCTTCTATTATAGCTCATTTCCAATTAATAACAGAGAAAATCAGTAACAAACACAAGAGGCTGTTGCCAAAGCCAGAGTACAACACAATGGGAACAGCAAGGGGACAAGGAAGCAAGAGGAAACCATTAGGCACCTGGAACAAACTAGAAATACACTAAATGCAAGACAGCATCTTTAGCCCCACAGCAAATGTTACATTCTTTTGATACGTAGATTGGTCTGTTTTCAACTGAGACATTCAGAATTGATTCAGAGTTAAAGAAGTACACAATGTGAGTAAACATGAAGTACGTGAACCATTCATGTGCTAAGAAATGCTGTCATTTGTTTTTTCACAGGTAAAGCTGAAGCAAGTGTGTCAGAATGGCATTTGGTTGAAATGAAAGTAACACTGGTACTCTACATTTCTGATAATTGTTACCTAGAACAGTCAAAGTCAGTGACCATCCACTCAACATTACAAAGGACTTGTTTTTCAAATATGAGTTCCAGTAAGCAGAAGTACAAAGGAGAGCAGTTGGAGCACATTATGAAGATTTTTAAACGGCGTATTTCTGAAGGAAGCGGTCAAATGCGTCATAAATCGCTTGTCTAAAACAAAACAACAACAACAAAATTTGTGCAATTTGGGAAAGGGCAGACTTAAGTACTTCCATATATTTACAAATATATTTACAAAGCTATCATCACAAGTTCAAAACAGTGTTCAATAAAGGTATAGTATCAGACAGTCTATTTTCCACTTATTTCCGGGATCTCTCACTTCAGTAATATACTTATGTTTCAGGAGTGACTGGGACTGTTTACCAGGGCAAACATTAATGGGTAAGGAGTTTTCTACTCCAACATGTCAGGAAAGGGGTGACACACACAGATTTATAATTTTTGAGCAACTATCATAAAACAATGCTGAAGTTTTAAATAGCAATAAGCTAATGGTTAGCACACCTCAACCTCACATATTGCTATTCCTTATTGTTGTTGTTTAGACTTCCTAAATGGGATACACAGTCTAATTCCTTATATTTTAAAATTAACAGCACAAGTACTTAATCTTTCAAAACTAAGGAACTGCGTTTATCTATCTGATTTATGTAACTGTCTTCAGAAAGTCAATGCCTAATATTACTACGGCAAGAATTCATGCAGGTATTGCTCATTTACAGTCAAGCTTATATTTAATTCTCCTCAATTGTGTGGGGTTTTTAATTCTCTCAGAAAACAACATTTGCAAAAAGGCAACAGCTGTGTAATACAACATAAGCAGTCCCTGCTTAAAAGATAGTGTCCAGTGTCCACTGAACAAGCTAAGAGCCTTTATAGGAAAACAAGGGTGAGAAGGATCATTCTCTTGCCATTGGCTTACTGAACTATCTGAGCTGGACTGTATCTCATATTTGCTCAAAAAACAGAAATGGTGACATTCTTCTAAATTATTTTGTATCAGGTAACTACTTCTTCAAAGCAGCATTTGCTAATTGTGCTTTAGAGTAATTATAGACTTGCTTTCAGAAAAAATACTGTGTCTCAAAACTAAGGTTTTGAGTTCTCAACTTTCAACTTTTCTGTACACCTTACCTAAAAAGTCCTTGTTTGAAGAGGTAGGCGCTGACATGACCTCCATCCAGATACCTGATTTCACATCCCGGCCAGATTTCTTGAAGACTGCGTACCCCAGTTCGAGGAATATATGCATCCTCCTTAGCTTGTACAACTATGATTAAACTTGGGTCAACTGGAACTGAAGAAGAACAAGCAAAACTGAATTCATCTAAGGTAAATAGAAATCGAAACACGTAAGTAGAAATTTCTGTCGTAAAAATACTCTCTATTTCTAAAGAAATTAAGATTATTCTAAGCTTCACTAAAATTACATATTCTAAAGTCTCCAGTAGAATTCATCTGGGTTTTGACATTACAGTAGCAGTGCCATCAGTAGAAAAACAAACTCATCAATCCACTTCCCACTCTTATAGCAGAAACTTTGCAATTCTTTGAGGAGAATTATCTTCCCTCTTATCAACAAACTATGTAGCATTCAGGTCAGTTCTCCAACATACATCTCTTTTTTCCCCGTCAGAAAACTAGGAGACATCTGAAATTCAACGAATAGAAGTTTGATACATTTTTTTCCTCAGAAAGGAAAAAATACAACTTTTCATATGACAGGTCAAAGTGCAGTATATGTACACTTTCTTGTTTTCTACATGTTTTAGTTCCAACATAAAAGTCCCAACACATTGCTATATATATTTATTACTCATAACCAGAATTGCACCAGTCAGCTTACTGACTAACAGGAATAACACCAAAATGATGTTGAGAAAAAAAAAAACCCAAGCATCCAAATGATGCTGAATCAGAACAGTTCTCTTTTCAAAAAGTATCTGTGTGATACGGTAAAGAAGGACCAGCCAAGATGTTTGACAATGAGGTGTCACAAATAATTTAGACCCTCTCATATATACTAGATCATGTATAGAGGATACGTAACACTACAATAGATTCTAGTTTTCCATTCAATTTTGCATGGAATCTGAGAGGCAGACTCCAGATGCTCTCCAAGGATACCCTGGCAGGGGATGGAACGTCTCCCAGAGCACAAAGAGACTGGGGAGACAACTGACATGAAGGACTACCTCACTTAAACAAGCACATTATGATCACAGATCCAGGAAGGGTGGGTTTTACCACAGGTCACTAACAGAGGCAGAAGGGTGATGAAACAACTCTAACTGAAAAGGTGAATGTGGCCAACTCAAACTTTTTAACTTGCATATCTGATTATACTCTAGTATAGTAACAAAAATAGATTTCATTACCGTAGTTTCAAGAAAGGTTAATGCTTTAGCTAAGTGCTACCTGTGTAAGTGTCTAGATAAACAACATCTGTACTTAGAAGGAAGTTTAGAGTTTTAGCCGCCTACTGAAATACCTTTTAAAGCTTTAGGGAAAGCACTCCACTGGCATTTGTCACAGAACATCCCCAGCTAGCAGTTATCTGGGACATTGTCCAAGTCAAGAAATCTCTGCTGGTATTTTTTTATTATTATTTTTTAACCTTGGCCAGTGAAGTACTGTATGTCAGAATTTAAAAAATGAGGTGGCACAGGGTCTCACTATCAAGACTGTTTGGATACTCAAAGGCAACTGTCAGAAAACTGTCTGAAGGCAAAGTATGTTCTAGGACATGTTGAGAGTCCTCAGCGGGTATGTGCACAGTGGAACCATTTTCTCTGAACAGACTGTCACAAAAGCAATTCCAAGCTTCCACTCCAGCAAAATGCCATCCATCAGGTCTAGGAACAAATCACTTGTTTTCCTTTGAAAGGGATTTGTCCGAGGTGCCAAGAAACCCATGTTCATCAGATTTAAGGCTCACTGGGCTACAGCTCCCTCTGTATGCTGTGCCTGTCATGGGAAACACCAAATTCATCACTCTGCATTGTCCCAGAAGGATCTCTGTGTATTTTTACTGGTCACATTTGTCTAAAATTATCAGTCAAGCTTGATTTGCAGTTATGTAACTACTTTCTATCTGCAGTCTGTATCATATTTCTGCTATCAGATTTACTTGAATCTGATTGAAAAACCACCTTAGCAGATTAATTAGCCCTAGATATCACACACATCACACAGATGTTTTATTCTTTCAAATAATACAAATTTGCACTAACACCTCTCTGCAAGTAACCACACCAAAGCAGAGGAAAAATGAGCAAAGGTACTGAAAGGCAAATTTAATTCACTTCATCATTAGTAGGCCAGTAGAAGAAATGAACAAACAATTACAAAATGGAGTGGTAAATAAGATGCTACTGAGCAACACTCAAGATACTTTCATATTTCATCTGAAGTGCCAGCAGGTTTACACAATGGAGAATGAAGAAAATACCTGTCCTTCCATAGTAATTTTGTTTTTCCAAACTGCATGTTAAAACAAATAAATCCATACCTGAGAAGTTAGCTACATGGGTACATTCATCCATTACTCCTTTCATGAACCTTAAGGATTCTCTCTGCAAAGTGTCACTCTTTCTTCTTTTATTTATCCCATGTCCTTGTGGGCTGGTTAAGTTTTTATTGCTATTGCTACTGGTTGAAAACGTTTGATTTATGCACTGCATTTTAGGACCATCTTGCATTAAAAGTCTTTCTGATGAGGCACTTAGAGTACTTTTATTTGTGGTAAAGCTGTGAACAGCTTCTCTAGATAGTGTGTTTTTTGAGGAATCAAGGTCAAACATTCTGGAAGTCATGTCCACATCCTCCAGACTGTCCACACCGTCAGGGAAGTTTTTAACAAAGTCTTGTCCCATCTTGAAAGAATCCGTCTAAACAAAGACAACAGGTCATTTATGAAGAAATTCTCCTTTAAACTGGTTGGTTAATCTCATTTTTAAGACCAACTTCATACTAAAAAAATAAAACAACACAAACAGCACTGCTAACAGTACTTGTTATTTTCAGCCAGCATGGCACTCAATTAAATCCTGATTGTCATAATGTCTCGAGAATTTTATTCTACATTTCTGTCAGCTTAAAAAAATGTATGAAGCACTTATTATACATGGTACCTTATGATATAAACATTTGGTTTTAATTTGATATTAAACTTTGACTTGGTAACAGAAGCTGTTTAAGCTTCAATATCTGGGCAATAAACCTATGTGACCAGGTCTAATGTTAGGTTTAGGACCAAAAAAAAAAAAAATCTACTGTCTTTAAATACTAGGAAAACACAAGCTGAACACCTTGAAATGTTTCTTCTTTTCATTTTGTCTGCTCCTGCAGTGTTCCTTGAGTGTATTTTACTTAAAAATGGCAAATGCCTAAGTAACTATCTCCACTCCAGTCCCTCTTGTTATAATTTATTTGAAAAAGGACTGTCACAAAGCAAAGAATCTTAGGAAAAACTTTATCTGAATTGTCTAGAAGTGACTTCTCAACAAGTTATGACTCCAATCTGGGAATGTAGTAAGGCAACAAAATTCCCTTTGGGAAGAGTCCTTCAGCTCTAGTTAAAGAGTCAAGAAGAAGAAAAAAACAAAACAAAAAAATGCAGACAGTTCTATTTTCTAAGGAGCAGAAATTAACTAAAAAAGCTCTACCTCATGTTTATTCCAACTACTTGTGCACTAAAACAATCTAAAGCTGAGGAAGGGCTAGCATTGTACACAGAAAGAGAAACAGAGAGATCTTGCAGTCTAGACAAACTAGAAAAGTAACTTAATGTTACTATATCTTAAAAATATTCTACAAAATTGAATATTTGGAAGTAATGGATTGAAAGTACAATAAATCCTGTTTTCATATTTGTGTGCCAGGATAATGGTTTTCCAGATTATTAAGTCAGCTATTGGGAAATATTACCTACAGTTTGAGTTGTTTGATTAAATTCATTTTATGTTGCAGAGTGCACTAACTGTGGTCACGGAAAAACTTGTAGCAAGGGCTATACTTAACACAAATTATACAATCAAAATATTACCTTCTGTTTTTCAGAAGGCTTTCCTTCAAAGATTAAATTTATTGAAAGCATAAAGAAACAACAGGCAAATACATTTTAGCTAACAATTGGCTATTTTTTTCTGTAAGGAAAAAGAAGTTACATTATTTGTTAAATTTGCAGATGTAAATATTAGCAAATAGGGAAAATAAACTATACTTACTCCACAGTACTCAAGCATTTGAATGATTTCTTCTTCATAAACAGTTTGTGTAAAATACTGTTTCTCTAGCTCTCTCCAGTTCACTGCCTTGCTCAAAACACCCTGAGATAAACACAAGGATCCAGTACACGATTAAAAACAAAAGATCATTCTACAGTACTTATATAGAGAGGAAATTGATCTGTTTCTCTCTGTGACTTGATTTTTCCAGCAGAAATCTGTCCCAAGTTTCTAGGTAACTCAAAGAATTATTGTAATCAAAGCATAAGTACCTATTGTAATACAGGACATGGAAACACCTCCCTTTAAATAACAAGAAAAAAAAAAAGGAACAACAAGGAGGCTAAAACCAGTCCACTTAAGAGTTTATACACATGTAAACTGGGCTAAACCAATGAAGGGCATCAAAGCCAGTCTATTCATTCACCTTAACCCAGCAGTAGTGAAAACAAGTACCCTGGATGGTAGTAGCAGCATTATCACCCAACTATTTAAGCCAGGCTTCGAGCATCAGAAAGCATGTTTTCATGTCTTGCTTCCTCACCTTCCCACACCCAGACCAAGACTCTAATCATCGCCCCAAAGCCAGCCCTGGGCCCTAGTTTATTACATGACCCAGTGAAATAGCTCAAAGCCACTGTCCAGGAAGGGGGGGTTTTACCACTGGTCACTAACAGAGGCAGAAGGGTGATGAAACACTAACTGAAAAGGTGAATATGGCCAACTCAAACTTTTTAACTTGCATATCTGATTACACTCTAGTATAGTAACAAAACCAGGTTTTCATTACCGTAGTAAAGACTGCAGAAGCTGTTGACCAGGAAAGACATGGAATCAATGGCAATGGTTTAGGCCAGTTTGTCACTGCCAGCGAAGCCATCTAGATTCAAAGGCATGGTAAAAAGAACTCTCATCTTCAATTGCTTTGTTTATACTTCATCAAATAAACATGCAGTGCCAAAGCAGGCAAGGACTGTGGCAGTTGGATATACTTTCACCTGTATAGAAGGTACAGCCAATTCTTCAGTGGCTTCCTCTAACAATAAACGTTGCTCTGGATAGGACTGATTTCAAGGCTGAACAGGATTTTGTTATAAGAATTCCCAAGGCAATATTTATTTTGACCTTTTAATTGTTTAAAATAATGAAAAATATCTATAAAGCCTTTTCATCAAGCTCTTGCAAGCTTATTTCAAGGAAAAATGAAGGCAATCTGCTGATGGTCTATTTAAAATTCTATACTTTTAAAATTTGTCTATCAGAAACAAAATACAGAGAAGTAATGCAGCACGTGGACTTCTGTCTTTTAAAGTTGAAATGATTACTTTTACATCAGTTGTCAGAACACATTTTTGTGAATATTCTGTTTATCGCAGAAAAAAAACAGCAAAGAAGCTCAATGTACAGAAGTACCCTATATGGTATGTTCTTGACAAGTTTTATTTTATTGTTCTAAACTGAGCAGCAGTGCAAAACCCTTAATACAAAATACCCCTTGTCTGTGACAGATGTTCTAATACATGGATTTATATAATTGAATTATAATTCTATTTTTTTTAATTAATAAAAGTTACCTACATTTTGTTGTAAAACGCTTCCTATAGATGATCAACTTCAAATGTTTTCTTTCCCTAGCTTTAAATTGTACCAGAAGTCCTATAAGTAAGTTGAAACTAGCCAAAGTTATCTTGCTTGACTAAGAAAAAAAAAACTCAAAGGAAAACTATTTCCCAACTCTCTCAGATCTTGCCTCCTTCTACACCCATGCTGTATATGACCACTGGTATAGGACAGAGTACTCAGTTATCCCCACAGCATTTCAAGTGTCCTGCACAGTTAGTGGTGCATGTACCAGTTTGAGAATTTCCAGCCAATTTACAAATAAGACAGGGAAGGTATGTTTACCACAGAAGTCGTTGTTTCAGGAGGATGATGTTTATGTAAACCAAAGGTGCTTTGTAGATTTACAACATTTAGAGTTATAAAACTGTGCTTTGGGGGAAATTATTTTCCTTTCAGTAGACACTACCATTAACAACCTAATTTACTTATCTCGTAACAGCAAACCAAGATTAGCAAAACAAAGCTATGCTGGGTTCTACCTATGATGATCTGTAGGGACACCAGCAGTAATATTTTAACTGTGTATTAGTCTTTTATGCAGTGTCATACACAAAATGTTATCCACCTCACCACATAAATCTTCTCTAATCAATACCGGTAATTGGGAAAGTTGAGAAGTCACTTCAGTAATACAACATGCCTACAAAGAGAAGGCGTTTTCACACAATGCCTTCAAACACCAAAGCTGAAGCAAGAAGAACTAGCAACTGATCAGTACAGACCTTTCACAAAACATATTACCATTCACCCCACTCCCTTGTGAAAAAAACCAAATATTATATGAGAAGCTTATACTAATTCAGCACCACAGAACATGAGAATTGCCAATAATTTGTTTCTTGTGACTATAAATGTTTAAAGTACTTCTGAGAGGAACACTATAGAACAAAATTATTTCTGTATGCTAAATAATCAAATGAGAAGTTACAATAAAAAATACTGAACAGGAAATATAAAGGCTTACATGTCCTCCCATGGATATTCCAGTCATCCCTAGTGGTCCATAGCCTTCTCTTTCTAGCCAGTGCAAAAGAGCTGCGGATTCTAGAACAAGAGCTCCTCCCATCACAAACAGGTCCGAGACATTTTTTAAACATGACCGTCTTTTCTCACCAGAAAAGGAAAATACAGGATTTATTTTCGAGGATTAGTTTTTGACAGTTATCATCATTCTACCACACTTCTATACAAAGCCTGATCACAATCCCAGAGAATTTTGTAGCTGTACCCCTGTTAATTCAACAGGAGAAAGAGCAAATCCAGATTCTCTGGCACTGGAACTTGTTCATCTAAATTACAACTAGAGATAGACACCTGCTAAGCTTCTAATGTAATATCACTGACAGCTTGGTCTTCTAGAAGCAGATACTAACAACATTAGAATCGCTCATCTTCTGTCCTGTAAAGTTACATCAGATCTTTTAGAAACAGAATCAAAATGATACAGTCCTAGACATACACTCTCATTTGCAGAAATAATCTTTTTTTTTTCTTTTTTTCTTATTTACCTGGTTTACATCATTGAAAAATTGCACACAACATTTGAAGAGCAATCAGTATGTCAGCTTTGGAAGCACTCATCAGTGTCACTGTAAGACTGAAATTGTAAAGTGGGAAGTTTGTCACGGTACTGAAAAATTCATGTAGTGTACTGCAAAGCATTAAAACACAGAAGAAACAAACAAAAAAAGTAGAAAGCTAATCAACTGCACCACCAGATGGGCTCTAAAAAGTTTTTTAAAAAATGCATTTTACAAAGCAATTAATACACCTCTAATGTGGGGAGGCAGACTGCATTTTCACTATCTCACAGTCAGATTACAAAAGGCTACAGCCTCTTCTGTCAGTGCACAATCACATTTGAGACACTCTGAAGCACAAGGACAAAGCTCACTCTGCAGGCTGTAGGAGTAACAAAAAGATCTGCTGCAGATCACTATTTATCATCTAGTGTAATTCTTCCCTGCAGCTTTGTTATGAGATTCCTCAGTCCTCTCCAGCTGCTATATTTATTAAACACTGTTATTACTATATTACCCAAAACCACTGCTATTGCTTTGAAACTCTGTATGAAAGAGACAATTACTGGCTGGGGCATTAGACTGAGCACACCTCTTTCAAAGAATCCTCTACATCATGCTTATACTCAGCTGAAAGACAACTGAGAAGGGAACTAGAAATATCCCCACCAAAATATTTATTCTTCTGCATCAGATCATCAATAACTAGGAAAAAAACAAACACCAATGGATGTACTCCAGCATATGCTCTCTCGTCTCTTTCCTATCATTTTACACTCCTAAATACAAAACCAACTACATATCTGTTTAAGCAGTTTTCCTATCAAAAAACCAATCTTACTTAGTAAGTGTAATTCACTTTCTTTAAGAAGTGACTCTTAGGTCAACATAAATAGAACTCAGCATCTGCTTTGAAAAGAAATGGAAACCATTTTTGAATTAAAATTTTTTCCTTACAATTAATTTTTTAAGCTTTTCAATTTAGGAAATCCAAATGCTGAAATCTAAATAAAATCTAGAAAATATAAAATGCTGTAGTATGAGACAGTGCTCCTGGTGAAGTCCTAATAGAATGGACAGTTTTAAAAATAAATCACCTTCTATGTGTCTTCTACTCACATTAAATGTCCAAGGTTAGGATTAAAAAGGGTTAAAATACCAACTCATATTCAGACTAAGTAATGTCGGTAGACTAAACCGCAGCTTGGCCTCAGACACGTATCCTGCTGAATTCTGGGTTTACTCTAGTTGTTCAGAAAATCCAAAAGCAAAAAACCAGGACTGTCTAATTAGGCTTCTAAATTGACATTTAAGAAACAAACTGAGGGAGTCAAGTCCTGCAAAATAGTGACTGTTGTACCTTTTCCACTGACTAACAAACAAGCAACAGGGGGTTGCTTGTGGCGGAACCGCGGTCCCATTCAAATTTGGGAAAGGCAAAATCTTAGCAGTTTTAAGAGGAAATTACGGTATCTAAACAAAGCTTATTCACAGCTGACTGAAATACAATTGCAGCATTTGCACATGCACAGCTCTGACACTTGTACCCACACTCACCTCACTCTATATTGCAAGTTCATCTTGAGCAAATTTTCTTCATCACAATTATGTCTTAACACAAAAAAATGACAAAGCAGCCTAGCAAAGGACAGACAGCTTCACATTCACAAGTGGTTCATGCTTGAGATTTTTTTTTTCCTTAGTAAGCTACCAAAGTTTATACTACTTTGAGCTTCTTGAGAGTAAATAAATAAATAATAATAATAAAGGGGTGGTATTTTGAAAAGTCAGGATCCATGAATGTAACAGTAATACTTACAATTGATCCTTAGGTTTTCTACAGCCATGTAGAAGACTTGAGTTAAGGTAAAAAATTTGCACATAAAAGCTGGCAATTAAAAGAAAAAAATAAAGTAAAATAAAATAATGTACTAAATGGCACACTGTTTAATTAAATTTGAAACCTACATTTCAATTGTTTAACTGGAACTAAATCAATTTAAATGCAGTTTGATGTTACAGTTTGCAACACAAGATTTTTGTTTTGTTGTTGTTGTTATAGGGGAAAAAAGTGTAGCCAGAGATCCTGTTTAATAAAACAGAGAAACAGTGTTGCAGAAGTTACTGCTGAGTTGATGGGAGTACACAATTTAATACAATTTAAAAAAAAAGTAATCTTAAATGGTAGCAGTAAGTTTCTCAAAAGTACCTGAGGTACGAAAGGGTTGCAGCATTTGAGAAGGGGAAGGCAGGAGAGGCAACTTTCTTTTCTGTAAGTAATTATAATGAGACATGTAAAAGACATTTCAAAACAACCAGAAGAGTAATACTTGGTGTAAAAAGTAGCTTTTTCCATTAACTGTGTTCCACATCATGTTTCATGCAATGGTCACACTTTGCTCTTTGCTCCTATCCACTGTGAACTCCAGTGGTAATTGATCCACAAAGTAGCAGTTACACCAGTGTGCTTAGTCTTCTGCCTTCTGGAGAGAATGTTGAGAATAAATACCTTGCTTTCCACAAAAGGATATAGTAAGGATTTTCTAGCAATAGGGAAGCCATACAGGCTTCTTTAATCATGGGACGTGCCATTAATGTGCGCCTCCTCCAGAAGTGCTAAAAAGAAGATGTACAAACATGTATTAAGATAAAATCTGATTATTTAATTTCTTGATAGCAAACTGTATTACATTTTACATACTCACATGATCTCCAGTGCCTGCTAAATGAATGCACACAGGTCTGTGCTTGCTATTCCATCTTCTGGGTATGATGAATTGAAATCTGTGAGAAACAAACACCTGTTTTAGCAATGCTGATATATCTATTTACAAGCTGTGCCAGAGAAATTTATCTTAAAAAAAAAAAAAAAAAAGATAAAGTATTCTCTTAACCCGTGCAGGAAAGCTGCCAGCAATTCAGCAATATCGTTTTGCGTAAACACATCCAGCAAAGAAAGGAATCCAAAAGTATGACAGAATAAATGCCAAACAAGAAAAGAAGCCAAGATGAAAGATCATGTTCCTAAAAAAGACCACTACCTCATCATCACAACTTAAATTTTACAGAGTGGAGGAATGGAACTTCAGATGAAGAACAGCCTACACAAGTATGACTAGCTCTCCTAGGCAGCATTGCTATTTTTCTCCTGAGGGCACAACAGCTAAAATTGAAGATCTAGATGAGCGGTATATTTAAATTAAGAAAAAAAAAATTTAAAACCCAACATACAAACCATGAAACGATACTATACTCCTGACATCAATCACTTAATGTCTTCTGCTGCTGCTCAAGTTATTTACAGTCTAACTACTGGGAAAAACAACAACAGGACCACACTTCTGAGCCACTAGTACTTTCCCACAAGATGGAGCACTGTTACCTACAACAGCATAACACTCCAGAAAATAATCATCATGCAATGCACAACGATCTTAAGGGAAACTAGTAGAGCGTTTCAAAAGCGTAACAATGTCAAAACGTGCATAACCTGATTACAGACTGTAAGAAAAAACAGGTAAGGAAACAATTAGCATACTATTTTTTCTAGTACAGTTCTAATTAGTCCAATAATGTTAAAAGTATCTTTAACAAACGGAGAGGTGGAAGAGAACTGATATTTTGACTATCAAACTTTTTCTGACATTCCTTACATGTTAAAATACACATAAGGCCACCAACCAGTAATATTGACAAAACTGACAAACCAATATTAAACGTAAAAGTTTGGCAGCTCAAGTTATCAAACATACTAAACAAATCTTGGGGAAAAAAAAAATCCATCATGAAAGTTTACCTCAAAATTCAAAGTACACGGCAATTATGCTCTCTTTCCAAACCCACTGCTCAACTATAAAGCAGTGCTAGTGTGCAACCAGCAAAAATGCCATTAGGTATCTTCTGACTACTAAGGATCATCCAGCTTTCTGAGAGGATGCCTTTTCTTTGTCTTGCCAAGCAAACAAGACACCACATTCTCTTGCTACAATTGAATGAACTTACTACTTCAACACATAGCAAATAGTTTTGCATTGAATGTAAATGGAAGGCTGCAACTGTTCCTTCAAGTACAACATAACACGTTTCTTTCATATAAACAGCTTTTCCTGCTATGTATAAAACAAAGAACTACTGTCCTGGGTACAGTATCATTCATTTCCAGCATCCTGCTCGTGTGGAAACAAACAAACAAAAAACAAACACCAAAACCCTACTCATAGACCATTCTTATTTCTCTGCAGCACTAGTTTAAGGAAGGAATACCACTTGTTTTATCTTACCTGGCCACAAGAGATTCGACTGGCAAGATACCCGGGACATAATGAGCCAAGGGAGAAAGGAAGTGCCCCTCAAGGATTTTACAGTCAGATTGCTGCTCCACCTACAGAGAGAAAGGGATGATAGCAATATAGTTCATATCAGTGCTCTGCAAGCTAATCTCTTCAAGTAGAAATATTTGTTATAAGATTAAAATATACTTAAAAATAAATCTCACATCTATTTCAAACATAGGGATACATGTCATCAACTACCAAAAAATTTGTTTCAAACTGCTTTTATTAGATCACCTATTAAAGGAATCAAGGAATGAAGTGTAATGCTGTCCCATTTGGAATAACTTCCATAACACACACACCACGTTTCAAGGATTTCTTGAGCTTTAAGATCTGACATCCCATTCCCCCAGCTATTGTATTACTGGGACAAAAAACAAAACACTATCTGTAAAGCCAGTGGGTTATTCTCTCAGTTTCCTTCCATTCTCTGCTAGTAGCCAACAGGACTGCTCATTTTCCCATCCCTTCCAACCCCATTTCATACTTGTGTCATTGCCTCCTAATTCTATGCAGCTCAATTAGAAAATAAAACAACAAAACACAACTAACCAGCAAACTGTTATAAGTATTTAGTTTGCCACAACACTAACCACCATTTGACTTCAGAAATACTCTTCATTTCTAGTCTCCGCTTTCTAGATCGAAGAGTCTTTCAGGCAACAATTACTTCTACCTGTACACCTCGCTTGGAAGCACAGAGCCTTTTTTTTCCAGTCAGGACTATCTGAGAACTCACACACTACACTGATGTATTCTGCGTCTACAGCCTTTTCTTGATACAGAGCAACAGGGAATACCAGTGAAGTCAGTTAAGGCTATCTATGAGAAAACTGGTGATCAGCAAAAGCTGAGTGAATAGTGTCAGAGGTGCATTCTCCACCCTCTCTCTATGTACTCTCTTGAGCTCACAGTTGCCAATCCCAGCAGCAAGTCATGCTGTGATAACATCAGAAAAATGTAGATTCACATGACATCAATTCAATTCTTCTATCCTGTCAAAGCAGTCTAAGAAATACTGAGTTGATTAACCTTCGTAACCCATCAGGAAAGTATATTTAGTTCAACTGCATCATCTCTTGCTCTTTAGTACCTTGTCAATGAACACCGGGTAATCTTTCGAAACCAGCGTCTGGCATTTTTCCCTGTTTCCAATGAGCTTTCTGAATTCAAATATTCTGTTGAAAGGAAAAAAGCAGACAAGATTCAACTTTTAATCTAAAAAAAAGACTTTTTTATATATATATATATATATATGCACATGGGTGTAAAATTTCAGGAGCTAACGCTACAAAGAAAATAAAAAGATACAAAGAGAGCTTTGCATTTACAGATTAACCAGGCTACCATAGGGCAGGTATACGTTTTTTAAGTTCAAAACAACTCAGGTACATTGCTTGCAGTATTTTACACCTGATATATTGAAAACTTATGTCATTTTCCCAGGCCAAAGTAAGCCATAGCAGCCTCCTACACTTACATATCCTTGTAGCCACACTGGAACAATACGGAATGGGTGAAAACGAAGCTGAACCACCAACATCAAAGCATAGCTACCAGTGATCAAGTTTATCTGGAAACATGTTACCAGCAGCACTTTGGGAAATTCATGAATGACAGAGACTGGGGGCAAGGTTGGTAGCTGGAAGGTAGGGCTACCATTTAGAAAACAAAACACTTATCTCAGATGTCTACAGCAAGAGGACAACAGGCAATGGTTGTGTGTTGCAACGTCAGAAATTCCTGCTGGAACTCAGTGAGAGATTTTTGCCACAGTTATAAAGATTAAGCACCGGAAAAGATCATCCAGGGAAACTATGTATGATCTCCAACCTCGGGGGATATTCAAAACTCAAACAGATGAGGTGCCAAGTGACTTAAATTAAGAAATCGTGTTTGTTTTGAATAGGAATTTGGACTAGATGCCCTTAAGATGGCCCTCTCACCCTTAAATATTCTATGCTAAAAATAACTTGCTCCTTTTTACAGTTACCTGACCAACAGAGATAGATTTGGAAGATGTACAGAATAATATTATAACAGGAATGATGTGTTCACCTTTGCAACACCAGAGAAACACAAACCATAAGGACCAAAAGAAAACCCAGTTTCCAATCGTTATCAAAAATACCTGTACTAGACAGCCTTTGCTTTCCTTATACAGAACAGCAACTGTATTAACCATTTCAGAGAAAATAAGAATAAAGGTATGACAGGCGAGTGTGGAAGACAAGCTAAATGAAACTACATCATCCAGCAATACTGCATTTATGCATTTCCCTTTTAGTGAGAAGGTTGCTGGAGGCTGTCTTGCATGTGGAGGAATTTCAACCCTTCCTGATGAGTTCAGGCTACATCTTTAGGAATAACAACTGTCATCACAGGGTGTGCACATAAAACTTCAGATTACAACTAGGGTAGTCTGTAGTATCAGTCAATCTCCGTTAATGCTTCAAGTATAAGAAATTTAGTAATTCCTTCTAATAGAGTTTCACAGTGATCAGTTGTGGGGAAAGAAAAGGGGGGGGGTGGGGAGGTGGTGTGTGAGAATGATGCTGACACTGTTTCTGTCATGACAGGGCATAGCCAGTGTGAGGAAAGGGGAGGAGGTGGCATTCTTCCTTCTTCATCCAGGTAAGTCCAGGCTGCTGGGAACAGCTCATTACCTTCCCACCCAGGGGGATTATACAGAACAAATTATTTTTCTGCTTCTCAGATCAGCAGGCCATGTTTCCCTCATGTTTTGTCTCATGTTTCCCCCACAGCTTTTGGTCTCGTATGAGAAGTTTTTTCCCTCCTCTATGGAAGAGCCATAACTGATACCACTATTACTGCCAGCAATGCTTCGTAATTGCAGATTGACACGACCCCATGCAAGAGAAAAGCCTTGCTTAGTAGGGCAACAGCTAACTGCACAATTAGTCACAAGTTCTCCTATGGAGGTAGCAGTTGTGTTGAGGGGAGAAGGGGATGGGGGAGTGAAAACTTCATCATGCCTCAACAAGAACAGAATAGTTTTTAAGAGAAGGTTTTGAGAAGATTAAAATAACCTGTTTCAGATACACACACAAATAACAGAATACAGAAATGCTGCCATCAAAACAACAAAAAAAACCCCAACAAACATTTTTTGCTTATTCCAACAATTAAACATTTTCAAAACCCAGAACTCTCATTTTGCAAGGAAGACTGCTATAGAAGAGAAAGATCAACGGAAGACAGACACACAAAGCCATCCACATGCCATTTCAAGACATCTCAGTTACACTTGGACTTAAAAACACAAAAATACCTCCACAAAAATCCACTGCTACCCACAACAAAAAAAAGAATTATTTCAGTTTATTTTCTTTATTGATTTTCAAATACATAAGAATTAGCTTATTAAATGTAGATTTATTATTTCCTGTTGAAGCACTACCTGACACTGAATATGTATATTCAGTTAATTTTTAAACTGAAGAAATGCAAATGCTCAACTTCCAGGTGTTACACTGCATACTAACCAATTAAAAAAAAAAATCAGCAAAGACTTAAAAAATTATGAGGCATGTCCATGTTTTTCTCATTTTCAAGACATCTGAAGAGTTTACTTCTTCAGCTTGTGAGAGAAACTTGTGATTATACCTTACACCTCATTATTATTAAGAGATTACAGAAAGCTAGCAAGATCCTCTAATGTTAAACAGAGCCATTCCTCTGCAAAAATTCAGCAGGTTTTGGGTTTAGAAAACACTTTCAGAGATGCTGCTTGAAGTATGTTATCATATATGCATAAATGAAAAATGTAGTTGAACACATACACATTCTCTCAAGAAGAGCCTCTTTAAACACAAACATTTAGGAAATCCTTTTAAGGCTTCTTTGAAATCCAGTTCTTCCTTTGGCAAAGAAGCATGATTTCCTGAACAAAAAAACAACTTTAAGGCATTTGTTGTTCAGTTTTGTTTTTTTCTTTTTTAAATACAAAATAGTAAGAATTGTTGGCACTTCAAGTGTTGGCTGTTGCTTGGTTTGTTTGGGTTTTGTTTGGGGTTTTTTCTCCTTTCTTTTAATATAAAGTACTGTTTATGCTGTTATTTTTTAACAAGTCACCTTTTCAGATCCTCTGGCTTTCCCCATCCTCTGATGAAAAGTTTAGTGAGGAGAAGCTTTCTGTACAAGACATCTAATTTACTTACACCCATTAGCAGCAAACTGACATCTAGAAAAAAGAACAGGTAAAAACCAAAGCAGTTAAAGGAGTTAACCTGAATGGGAAGTTCATTGATTGCAACACAAATTAGGTTCTTATTCTGGTATCTATACTAATGAAAAGCCATACAATGATATCACACAATGGCTTCCAAGAAACTTGACCTTGACATTCCTGACAATTCTCTTAATTTTAAACCAAGTACAAAGGCAATAAATACAAACTCTACCTTTTTAGGAAAAAGGCATGGAAGGGCAGGAATTCAACATGCCTAATATAATGAGAAATCTATTACATAATTGATGACATGTCAACTAGAGAGACATACTAGGTCACAGAGCTACACACCTTCAGTCAGTCCTAACTCTATTTTACGTGAACAGATAAACCAGAGGGGTGTTCATCTCTGTCGTGTCAATACAGCTATGATGGCAAAAGCTTTTCAGTCAACACAAGCTTTCATAAACACATCTTAGAATGCAGGCTTGAAACAATATGTGGTTTTAAATAACCAGGAGACTAGATCTCTATCTATCTCTGTTAGTATCTAATTAGTTGTTTTTAAGGAAGAAAAAAAAATAAGAAACATAGCTACAGTCACTGACTCAGAGAAAGCTTATTTTTGTAAGCTTGTCTTCACTGGTGTCTTAAACATATATCCTAACCCTTATTTTACCCATTCCTTTCCAATTTTTGCCAACTCTTATCTTACAGGTTAGAAAATGATGCTCCCACTCCCTTCAGGGAAGAAATCGGGCCATCAAAACCTTTCCCAGTGTCACTCCTCTTTCAGCAAATACACTGGCTCAAATATAGCTAAAGCTACAAGGTTTTAGGCAAGTTGAGCATTATTTTCAAAGCAATACTTACCGAAGCAAGCAGGGAGCCACTATTGTGCTCTTCCAATGAAGAAGGAAGAAAAAAAAAAAAAAGGAAAAGATAAATAAAATCTGGTTTCTTGGTCAACAGGATACAGGTTATTTAAATAAAAACAAGTCCAGTATCTGTGTACACCTAAGAGAACAACAGATCTAATAAACACAGACTTGATTAGTAAGTTACTTTCAACTACTTTCTAGTATTTCCAGATCCCTCCATACTAAACAGCCTAAACAACTTTGTAATACTTCAAAACAGTTGTGGATTGACCCCAGGTTAGAGCTGCTTGCATTGGCTCTGTCAGACACAGAGGAAGCTTCCAGCAGCTTATCACAGAAGCTACCCCTGTAGCCCCCCTGCCACCAAAACCTTGCTATAAAAACCCAGAACAATGGTGTAACTGAATTTATGGATCTTTTTTTCATTTAAAACCGAAGTGCAGTCATTCTGCCACATTTTATATGGTCATTGTTGAAATAAACTTGTTTGAATTTAACAAGTTAAAACAATGGTCAGATTAATAAATACATTCCCTTGCACTTATAAAAAGCCAATAGTTAAGAATGAGTACATACTGAAAAAAAAAACCAAATGCTTTAACATCTAGAGTAAATTACTATCGAAATATAAATTAACAGACAATTTAAGATAGATGAATACTGAAATAAACATCTTAGAAAGACACAGTGATTCTACATTCAGTCATTACAGGTCAGAAATAAACACCTGAAATCACCAGAAAGTCAAAGTGGGGGGACCTTCTATTTTAACAGTGTAGAAAGTGTCAGTTCATACTCCATCAGTCCCAAACAGCTGACTCTGTCATCTTATTGTTCTGATCCGTAGATATTTGGTCTAATAGAACCACAGCCTCAAAACAAGCTTTTTACTTGCCTACTCTGAAGATATCCACTGACCTCAGGTGCTGTTGGAGTGCTAGAGGGGAAATGTTTGCTAGCTTCTGCATGGTCCCTCCTCTGCTTTTTGGAGCAGGGGGACAGTTGGGTATTTTCCTGGTGCTAGAGGAGAACCAGGTAGGGGGGATAGGGATGGCAGTAGAGAGTGGACCCTGTATGGCACTGGGAAGAGGGTTCAAAGTACACACAAGAGTAAATCCATGCTGTCAAAAAAATACCAAAACCAGATTTGCAGATCTATCAGTACACTGTTTACCAGTAATTGTGAAAAGAAATGTTGATTAATGTTTTGTGTTTAAGAAAGCAGCCTTACATGTTTTGATGGTTTATTAGTTTAGGGTTAAAGTATTCTCCAAAATAAAAGCCACGTAAGAGAGAAAACATGAAGATGATGATTTTGCTGTGAGTTCAAAGAGCGGCCTCATGGGCTCTCTCTGTTGTACCAAAGGAAAGCCAAAACAAGTTTCCAGGCAAGTACATTGTATCTAAACGCAGCATTGTTCAAGGTGAAAGGGATGTCTTGTCCTGCATTCTATTTCACTGATTGAAGAAAGACTGTAAAGTAATTCAGGATATTTCAAATAATCAGATTCAAGATAAAACTGCTACTGGAAAGAGTAAAGGAAACACTGAAACAAAAGTTTCCAAGTACCTTGTATAGAACTTCTGAGAAGTATTACTGAGATAAAATAGGGGTCATGTTTCCATTATGTTTATCTTAATAACAAAAGGGAAGGACATGCTTCACTCACTCCCATCAGTCTATATGGAAAGACCATTTCTGATACTTTCACTGGCAGAAAAGGCAACTGCTCAAGGCTCAATTTCCATAACTTCAGAGAAGAAAGTATTTTAGCAGTGAGTTTGAATCTGAGAAAAAAATCAGCAGACTTGTTTTGGAACACAACTGGACTTCCATCACTTGACAACACACGTGTCCCTTTGTAATACAGGTCACCTGGCAGCAGTGACTTGAGAAAGATGCTGCATAGTTGTGTAGCCCAAAAAACAGCACCTGTGTTACGAACATTCAGCAAGTACATTGCTAATATGGTAAGCTTTATATAGCCGTAAGTTGCGAGCAGAAATTCTAACAAACACAAAGTCACATTAAGAAGCGATCCACTAAAAAAACAACACATGATTTCAAGCCCTGTTTTCCAGAGAAGACAAGGAAGCCTATAGATAAATTATAAATAGGCTCTTTCTCCAAAAAGTGTTTTTCTTTGCTTCCTGAACCCTCTTACTACACACTATCAGATTCTGGTCTGCATACTTACTTCATAGAAACAGACACAAAAATTCCACCAAAATTCAACAGATAAAAGGTCGGCTATTCCTTTTTATCTAGTGCATGCAGCTCCAGTTACAAGAAAAGCATTGACAAAAAGTACAAAAAGACTTCTATTAACGGCCCAGACTGCTGCTTCACCACATCAATAAGAAACAGCTCCCTCTAAGAAGTCAACCTGAAAAAGCCAAGAAGCTGTACCTCTTAGAAGGCTGAGTCCTTAACTTGCTTCTCTATTACTTTTTTTTAAAATATCTCCTCCAATTAACGGCAGGTTATGCTTTCTTTTGGTTTTTTCCTAACAGAAGGCAGACAGCTTAAAAAAAACCCCAAACAACTGAACAAAACCAAAACAACAAAACACGAAGAAGTCACGACAAGCGAGAAACAAGCCCCACAAAAATTTCACACAGAGAGAAGGCTGCGGGTGAACACAGCGGCCTATGGCAGAAGCGCTGCAGCTGCCCTCCCTGCCTCCCCCCCGCTCGCTCCATGCCCGGTTATCAGCGGACGGGGAGCCCAAGCCCAGCGGCTACCGGTCCAAAGGGCACAAGGCTCAACAGGCGGATCCCCGCCGCCCCCAGGCTGCTGGCGGCCCCCGCAACCTCTCCGCCTGTTTGTGGGAACCCCCTCAGCCCACCCAGCCCCTCAGCCCGCCCCGCGCGGGACCCGAGCGCTCAGGGGCAGCCGGGAGGCGCCCAGGGGCCCGTTAACGCCCCGAAGCGCGGCAGGGACACGGACGCCCACACCCCCTCAGCCCGTGCGGGCCCCTCGGCCGCCCAGCCCGCTCCCCCTGCGCCAGGACAGGGGCCGGTAGCCCGCCAAGGGGCAAGGCCGATTCAACCGGCGGCAGGAAGGTGCTTGAGGCTGGGCAGAGGCGGGAGGGAAGAGCCCCAATGCGGCACAGCTCCTCCTCGGCTCAGGGCCACACGCAGACCAACCGCCGCTCCCCGGGCTGGCTGGCTGTCGAGCGAGAAGACCGCTTCCCTTCCCGTTCCATCTACCCCGCGAAGGTCACTCACCGACGGCCAGCGCTGCCGGTGATGGGGCACCCCATGGGCGGGTGGAAGGAGGGG
>JANHFZ010005703.1:0-11379 GCA_027560215.1 Halcyon smyrnensis | reverse complement strand
AAAAAAAAAAGGGGGGGAACTAAAGGTGTTTTCCTAAAATGTGATATATACAGAATTAATACTCATCTTGGATGAGCCAATCTATGCTGGTTAAACTGAAGAACCTATATGATTTTTATAGAAATATCCCGTAGTCCCTGATCAGCTCAATAGGGTATGTGACAAAAATAGACAACTCCCAACAAATACATAAAAATGAAACCTATAAAATCAAAATTGAAGTAGATGGGGGTTAAACTTTGGCTCTATTAATTTTTATATTTTTAAAATCTTAATTGCCTACAGGAAACCCTGCTTACTATTGCATCTAGGCCTGTTAAAATTATCCATAATCAAAACAGCTAAAATAAATATTGTCACAAGGTTTCATGGTTTAATGGTTACCTCCAGCAGATGATTAAATTGCAATGGGCTGAAGAGAGAAGAAAGATCTTTTAAACATTTCCGTTTCTGTTTCATTTTTCTGCATGACAGTATAATCTGTCTTTTCATGGTTGGTACACAACCGTCTGCATCCAACACTCTTGGGGCCACGATCTCTGCCATCAGAGATAAAGGGAAGCATCTCTCTCTGTCATAGTATTAATTACAGGTCTGCAGCTAGATGGTATGAGTTTAGACTGTACTTCAGGTCCACAGTAATGCAGCACTATCTCGTCTTCCCACGTTCCACTCAGCATTACAACTACCTGAGAAAGTATTAACTCCAAAAGAAGATCACTGGATGATTTCATCCAAATTCATGACCCTGCTGCTAGCTCTCTCCTAGAGGCCGAACACTTTACGTCAATTCCTTTTTGCATATAATTTGCAGGGAGTAATATTGAATTTTATACTCTGCCTTTTATACTGCATGTAATCCAGATTCTCATTCATTATGCTGCTACTATTAATTATCACAAGTTATGAGGTTTGTGGGTATTTCTCCTGACAGCAAATTCCCATACTCTCTCTAGCTTGTATGCTTTTACATTTTCCCTTTGGTAATACATTATTTTACTTTCAAGCTTATTAGTCATTAATCTATTTCGAACTGCATTGTTCTGTATGAGCTCAGACTCTGTAAGAGTCTTAATCATTCTCTGACTGCATTTTCCTCATTGTTCTTCAACTTTCTTCTCAGTGAAGACAGCAAATGCAAAAATTCTGCTGTTCCATATCAACATTCACACCATTTGTATAAATAATGAGGGTTTAGGGTGCTGCTAAACCTTGTGATAGCCCATTAGTAATCTGTTTCCAGAACGAAATTTACTTGTAGTATAGCTACTTTATACATACTTTATTTTAAACCCAGAGTTACTTTGCCTCCAGTTGCACAGGTCAAAGGCTAAGACTGACATTTCACTAGTTTTCTTTTTGAAAAAGTCTTTTAATAAGCTAACTCACCAATACAGATGTCCGACTTCACTCACATGTTATCGACCAAGTCACTACTTGTGGAAGACGCTCACTGGTGCCCAAAGAACGAGCCAGTCTTTTACTTGCTCTTTGCAAGAGACAACCTCAACTACAATCAGTATGTCAGCAGGTGTAATTTCATTTTCCTGTTCTCTTTCTTCCCCTTTCTCATCCTCAACACAAGACAGATTTATTTCTTGCATACACTTATTTTTTTTTCCTAAAAGATTGTTTTTCCACATTTGGCTGGTTCTATTGTGTTTTAGCAGAACCCCAGGTTTCAATAGTGGTTTTCAGTTATATGTAGCTCTTTTTTAAGGCCTCAATACCACATTGAATATCTACCTTGCTATTCTTGTCCAAAATTTCAGAACAAACCAGGTTATCACCTACTAATTCTATCCCTGTGCCACATGGAAGATGTAAAGGCCATGCTGTACACATACTTCACTGTTACCACACCATGGCATGGCTAAGTAGGTAACACAATACATGGCAATGAATAAGCTGAAATGAGCCACTCTCAGAAATCCTAATGAACTCCTATACTACTGTCTCCTGAAGTTCATCTGTGTGGAAGTATGTGAGTAAGTCTAAGATATTTGAAACAACCTACAATGAGGAAACAGGCAGAATTATAAATGGAATAGGTAAGGACGGACAGCTCAGTCACAAACCTTGCATCATGACACAGTAAGTCATCAGGTCATGACTGTGGAGTCCTAACTTGTTAGACAGCTTCCCTTTTGCACAAATGTTTCTGAGCAATTTTTGTGTCACATGCATACAAAAAAAGTCTATTGTAATGAAGTACAAACATAGAATGATCAATGTGTCCTCTTATTGTCAAGAACAGAAACATCTTTACCACACAAAGAAGAGGTCTTTCATTTGCTTTTATTAAAATGAGTAAAAGAAACTCCCTCGTTCTGGAAGAATTACTGATGTTAGGATGAATAAAGTTCTGATGTATCAAATGAGCAATCTCAAAGCTGAGAAAAGATCACAGTACACAGCAATGGCAGCAGTGCAGAAAATCATTGTCAGTGCCATTTTTCAGAACATGCACAGCATAAGTTACACACTCGCAAAGCACAAAGTTGCATTAGTACCACCAAAGCCAAATGAATTGGTGAGTGCTATACGCCGTTTTTCAGTTTTCCACTCCTGTGCTGTTAAAGGAACATAATTAAGATCAAACTCTGCCTCTGCTTTCTGTAAGTTTAGAGTAGGTGGCAAAATTCCATGGTAACAGGACAGTGCAGTAAAAGCTGCTTCAATAGCTCCTGCAGCACCCAAGAGATGTCCTGTTGCTCCTTTTGTCGAGGAAACTGCGATATTACGTGAGTGATCTTTAAACAGTCTCTTGATTGCTTGATTCTCAGCAGCATCTCCTAGAGGCGTAGAAGTTGCATGTGCATTGACATATGTTATGTCTTCAGGTTTGATCCTGGAATCTTTGATTGCTGCAGACATACACCTAAGGAAAAAAAAAAAAACCAAGTCAGAATGCTGATTTTTCCATTGTAGTTTTGCCACCAACACATAAGTACAAACAAAAAGCAAAAGTACAGGGTGTTTTAAAATGCTGATCAAATGTGAAAGTCTGCATGACATACTTTACCAGTGTTGTAAATGACAAGAGAAGGATTCACCTAACTAAACACACTAACATCTACATTTAGCCACTGGAGAAAGACAGTGGCAGTGAGGCCCACTACAAAATCAGAATTGCTGCTAAAAATTCCAGTCAGAAAAAATACAAAGAGAAAGAAAGAAGATGTAACAAACAACCTCTACAGACTACATTAATATAGCAAAGACCCTTTTCAATGCAAAATTTGAAAACTTATTGAGAGGGAAATAACAGCCTGAAATTATTACAAAAATTTAGGTTGCCTCCATTTCTCTAGCGTAGCAACACAGCAATGTAACATTCAGTACAATGGTACAAGAAATCCCCTTCCCACTGTAAGTGAAAAGATGATTGCCTAGTTTATGTGGTTTATTTCCCCTCATATTTACAGTATTAAGTAATTAAGAATAAAAATTGCTCTATCAAATAAAAATATTGGGAAATGAAAGAAAAATTCTGCAACCATCCTCCTCGCAAGCTTCTTTTGCATGCTTTCCAGAAGCCAGAATATGTCCACAAGCCTGCAGCAGCAAGAAGATAGCACAAATTCTTACATATAAAATGAAATTTACTGGAAGTTACACTTTTGTATTCTGACATTGCATGTTCCATTTCAACTCCTGGTGACCTGTGGAAAACACACATCTTTCATAAAAATCACAGGAAGACTGACACAACTCCATACTGTGATATTCTCACAGATTTCCCACAGAAAGAAGGGGTTGAACCACACACGCTCTCCTTGGACATATAGCTTAAAGTATCTCTGAGCAAAGAACCAGTGGCTCTTTTTTATTTACTTATTTTCCATAAATTTCAAAATAAGCTCAAAACTAAGACAGCACAGGTTGCTGGATAAATTCAAATGTCTCCAGTACAGCCTTCTACCCTTAGAAGCATTGCAACTTAGCTCTGGTTAGAGGCCACTGATGCTCACTGTCACTACATAGTAAACCAACATTGAAGCCAAAAAGATTGGGAACAGATACATTAATTCAGTTAAGTATGTCAGCTGCAAGAAACCTATTTACTTAAGGAGATAACAGATTGTGTAAAACACACTTTATATCCGCACTTCTGAGCCTGGCTTTGCACGTCCTTTCTGGCAGGTTTATTCCAACATACGTATTAGCCTCCAACTGAAGTAGGAACCAGAAGATGTCAAAAAATATATTTCCCTGAACTTTTTTGATGTGGCAAATAAAATTCCTATAGAAAAAAAGTAAGAGAAGCATATCCACTTCAGATTTAATCCATACACCACTGCAGTAATGAAATACTGAAGACTGTATTAAAATGTATTATCTCATCTCAGAAGTGAAAAGGCTCAACATTTTAGAGATACCAAGATTAACTTTCAACTGCTTCCCACTATGAATTTTATTTATATGCTGCTGCAATCATAAAATACACACAAATTCTGTTACAATATATTGTTATATCATCTCAAGGGTAAACAAAACTGAAAATCTGAGATAAGACATTCCCGATTACTCAACTCACACCTAAGTTTGCAGAACAATTAAATATGAGTCCAATAGCATAGAGGGAAGCCTGATATATAACACTTCTTGAAAAATCTGTTAACCCAATAAAGATGCAAACAATACCATGCAGAAGTCTCACCTATTTGTGCAGTGATACACTGAGTTTTGTTATTAAATATTCAGAATAAAGCAAACTAAATCTTTACCAAATATTCTAATGTCAGCAATAATATTCAGCTTCCACAAAGCTCACAAACAGTACTTACGCTTACACATGTAATTTAACTGACAATTCGATTAGGTTAATGATAAAGATTAAGGATTAGATGAGTATCATCCACTTGTAAACTGTTTTCAATGGGACTGAGAATGATGAAACTTTACCATCTCACTCGACAGTAATGAAGTGTATTTCTGCTATGCCCCTCCACTAACTTCATTCTGATGCAGCTAAGAGTGTATTTAAACACGACTGTAGCACTGGCACATGACATAAATACTTTTCTTAGGAAGAACTGAAGTCTTCCAAATAAGAACATCCACAATCAACACTAATTATATGTATGGTAATTAATTTAACAAACCAGATCCTCCAAGTGCTCTACAGGTTTCATGACTTGGGATTTCTTAAGGAATCCTATTCCCCTTTCAGACCACAACAAATGACAAGACCTGCTTTGGCAGTGAGCTCTCACTTCTCTATGGACAAAGAGTGAAGGAGAACCGGAAAAGGTTCTATTGTACCACAAAAATCTTTAAAAAAAGTTTTCCATTGAGACTTATTTGTGTGAACAACTGTAGGCACCAAACACAAAGCACCTTTGCGTAGAGAGTTTTCGTAACTCCGCAAAAAGGCCTATTCTAGCAAGAACAGACCTTCACCTTGTTACTAAAACAAAAAATTAAAAAATCAAAAACTGGGGCAAAACCTTAGCAGAAGCTCTTTCATTTTTCAGATGAAGTTTTCAGTCTTTTGGAATATTAATTCAAGCTTGAACAGTATTTCTCTAGGAAGAGCATACAATAACACAACCACATCTACTCACTGTAATTATTATATGAAATAGCCATTGTAATCAACATGTAGTTCTTACCTGAATGCACCATCTCCCTCTGGATTAGGTGCTGTTATGTGGCAAGCATCACCAGACAGTCCATAACCTAAAACTTCTGCATAGATCCTAGCACCTCTTTGTATAGCGTGTCCATACTCTTCCAAGACCAGCACAGCAGCACCCTCTCCCATTACAAACCCTTCTCTCTGGGAATCAAATGGTCGACAGGCCATTTTAGGGCTTGAGTTAAAACTTGTGCTGAGGGCCCGAGCTCTTGCAAATCCAGCCAATGACAAAGGACTAATGCAAGCCTCAGTCCCTCCAGCCAACATGACATCAGCATCACCAGCAGCAATAAATCTAAAGGAGTCTCCAACGGCATGTGCGCCTGTGGTACAAGCAGTTGACACAGCATGGTTCGGCCCTTTCAGTTGGTATTTAATGCTGATCTGGCCTGCTGCCATATTGACTAAAATCTTTGGGACAAAGAATGGGCTGACCTTGTTATAACCCTTCGTTTTAAATAAAGCGGCTGTATCAGAAATCTCTTCCAGCGGAACCATTCCCATCCCAATCGCCACACCAGCGCTTAAGCGATCCTGTTCAGACTGGGGAGACCAGCCAGAGTCCTTCATGGCTAGCTCTGCTGCGCCGATTGCCATCACAGTGGCAGAACTCATGGATTTGAGCTCTGACTTTGACACAAAGTTTTCTTCACAGAATTGACCCTCCTCGTTTCCCCTTGGCACGCAAGCTGCCACTTTACACGGGACGCCTGCGTATTCTTCCCCATCTAGCGACGCAATCCCACTGTCTCCTTGGAGAAGGCGCTTCCACACAAACTGAGTCCCCACACCAAGAGGGGACACTAAGCCAATACCTGTAACAACTACTTTCCTTCGACATGCAGGCAGTGACTTGCTGAAATCTCTTCTGTGGTTTCGTAAACACAGATTTAAATTCAGATGCTGCAGATGAAGATTTGTAACCTTTAATAGATCCCATGAGAACTGTGAGAACATAGTGGAAATCAATCACCTCAAGCACATTCCTGTAACTGGGGGAAAAAGAAGACACAAACACAACAAAAACAAAACAAAAAAGCAACCAGTGTGAAAAACATTTCAAGTATGCTAAATTAATAACTTGCTTTTTACATGAAAGCCTATTTTCAACCCTGCAGAAAGGGATGTATTTTCTGTGTCTGCAATCAGGAATAGTATGTATTATGGCAGACCAAGCACAGAAACACATTCACTTTGTGAATGTCTCTAGTGGGCTCTTCTAGACAAGCTGCTAATGAATACGACTTTGCAGCACTTTGGACTGCAAGGCACACTCTCCTTGTGCAGCAGAACTCACCCTAGGGCTTTAACCATCAACTGGCTGGAGGTATCAACAGCAGCTTTATTCTTCTAAGGGAGAAAGTGTGTGTTCACCTCAAGTTTATATCCTACTATTAACAAGAATGTCATCAACTCAATTCTTATGTCAGGCAGAACAGTCTAGAAAACTCAGGAGTCAAGAAACTCTTTCTGGCTCTTCCACCACGGCAACTGTGTATTTTGGACAAGACTTCTCATCTTTCTGCCTCCACTTACCCTTTATCAGACCTGGGCTATTTAGGATGCAAGGGGACAGTATCTCCAGTTCATTTGAGCAAGATGTACCACCTCACCACCTCCCTTGAAAGTAACACTGCTAGACCCTACATATTGTGAGGTATATCAACTGATGGCAAAAGGCCATTGCTAAGTACAAGTACTTCAGGTGGCACAGGAGAACCATGCAAAGCAGTAATGCTGCAGCACTGCTCGGTAGCTCCTCTCTCTCTCTTGCTTTGCCTTAGCCACCACCAAGTCAGGAACTCATCTGATTGCACAAATCTGACATGGTGGAGCAGGGCAGAGGCTGCCGTCAACACCTACAATACAGGCTTCAGCAGGTCACACACTTTTCACCTCATAAAAAGGGTGACTTGGCACTGCCTGCACTTTGGTAAAAATACAGGAGCTGTAGGGGACGACGCGGGGGTTGCTGGTCTAACACACTCCTTCCTGATGGCATACGCAGGCCTACTCTGCCCTGGGGTAGCACAGCGACACAGCAGCACGGTTGGAAAATAAAAAGATAAAACCAGCACTTACTAATGCAGGTGGCTTTTTTCAAGGTGCCTGCTTTAAATCCTGACCCAAATTTGTCATTTTAATTTTTTTAAGCCAGTTAGCCTGGATTTGATACGCAATTTATGTAAGAGCAGAGATCTTTAAAGCAGGGTGGACCCTGCAGCCACACGCACCTCTAATAAAATGCCATCGACCGGTGCAATGTAATTAGGAGGCCTCGACAAGGCCCCGAGCAACGCTTCGTTACCTGCTGTGCGCCCCGAAGTAAAAAACAAGCGGGGGGGGGTAAGTCCTCCCCGGAAACAAGAGCTACCGACGTCACCGGACACTGAAAGGGCATTAACCACTTTCAACCTTTAAACCAGGAGTTAAACCCTGACGCGCCGAGACTCCGCCCAGCGCCGCCATTGCCGCCCCGCCCAGTTCCGCTGGGGACAGCCTCGCCCGCGGCCCCGGAGACGCGGGGCGAGCCTTCCCGCTCCCTGTGGGTGCCGGCAAGCCCCCGCTTCCCTCCGTCCCCCCCCTCAGCAGTACCTCCGCCGGCTGCGCACCCCCCAGCCCCGCGGTAGTTGGCTCGACCTCCCTGGGCCGGGCCGGGCCTCACCACTCGGGAGCCGATGGGAGGGGAAGGCGGAGGGTGGCGAGGACACAACGGCTTCCTATCTGATCCCCGATGTCACGATTGGTGAGAAGCCGTACGACCGAATCAGTAACTCCACAGTGGACTGCTTGGTCTGGCCGGCGCATTCCGCTTCCGGCGCGCAGCGAAGGGCGGCCGTGTCAGGCGTGTAGGAAGCGCGGCCGCCTCGTTCTCCTGCGGGCTGGAGCAGGCGTGGAAATCACCCCCTGCCTCAGACCACGCGTACAAAACACGTAGAGAAAGAGTTAAAAACGTTAAAAAACCCGCTAAGCGAAGCCACGGTCTCAGTGAATGATACGCAAGAGGGTAACGCGAAGGCCGTGGCGGAAGCTGCTGTTCCCCACCGGTTTCCTTAAGGCTGCTCGGAGCTGCCAGGCCGCTGGCGGCACCAGGGCCACCACACACCGTGCTCTTCAGGGCCTTACAGCCTCTTCCAGCCCCATCTTATGTTCCACCATAACTAATACCTTATCACAGTTTTCCTGCTTACACTTTGTTCCCTTGCTCTGGTCCCAGAGCCCATCAGCTCACTGTTGTGCCATCTTCACCCCTCAGATCCCCATCCTTCATTAGCTCCAAACTTGATGCCACATTTCCATATTTGCTCTGGAAAAGGAGTCGGAGGGGTGTTGGTTGACAGATGAGTATGAGCCAGCAGTGTGCCCAGGTGGCCAGGAAGGCCAGTGGCATCCTGACCTGCATCAGGAATAGTGTGGCCAGCAGGACTAGGACAGTGATTGTGTCCCTGTACTCGGCCCTGGTGAGGCCACACCTTGAGCACTGTGTGCAGCTTTGGGTGCCACACTACAAGAAAAACACTGAGGTGCTGGAACATGTTCACAGAAAGACAAGGAAGTTGGTGAAGGGTCTAGAGAACAAGTATTAGGAGGAGCATGTGACGCAACTGGGGTTGTTTAGCCTGAAGAAAATATGCTTAGGGGAGACCTTACCACTCTCTACAACTACCTGAAAGGAGACTGTAGTCAAGTGGGTGTTGGTCTCTTCTCACAAGTAACAAGTGACAGGACAAGAGGAAATGGCCTGAAGTTGCACCAGAGGAGGTTTAGCTTGGATATTTGGAAAACTTTCTTCACCACAAGGATTGTCAAGAACTGGAACAGGCTGCCCAGGGAAGCAGCTGAGTCACCATCCCATGAGGTATTTACAGATGTGTAGTTGTGGCACTTAGTGGTGGACTTGGCAGTGCTGGGTTTACTGTTGGATGATCTTAAGGGTCTTTTCCAACCTAAATGATTCTATAATTCTATGAAAGTGTGCTCCTACACATGGATACTGAGGTGCTGGTAGAGAACACAGACAGAGGATAACAAAGTCAGCAACTTTACAGGATTGTCTTGAAAATACATGTACAAATACACCAACAGCACCAATACACAGAATTAAATTTGTTATTGTTGCTACTTCCAGATATAGGAATGATCTGAACTGAGACCAAGGTGCTAGCCATGCCTGAGATGACATGAAGGAACAATTACGTTTTTACTTAAGACAGTGGCACCATACTTAAAATACATGAAGTCCAAGAGCTGTAAGTCTCATCAACAAAGACTTGAAGCACCTACTGCAGGAAAAAAAAAACCCAAACCAAAACCCAACAAAAACAGATGCCAAAAAGGAGGGAAATGCGATATTTAATAAAGAAAAAAAAAAAAAAAGCGCTTCTGACAAATATTTTTATCACTATTATTTCCCTTTAGAAATAACATTCCTTGGACATTTAAGGTGTCAGTAATTTGTTGGAAGTTGGTTTGCTAAGTTTTTCACACCACTTTCCTCTGACCACTTCTAAAACATTATTCACAAACACTATACATACATACATTATGCACTTACATTAAACATCCAGCAATATAGTTCATCCTTCGCACTGAGAGAGTGGCCAACATTAGCAGTCACATGCCTCCATGAAAAGCATGGAAAGGAAGTTGAAAGCTGAAGCAGAAACACGGCATCATCTTAAAGTGTTATTACTTTGGTACCAATTCCATGATTTTGAGGGCTGAATTAGTGACTTCAGCTATGCTTCTAGGGATAGTAACTGTGATCCCAGCAAAAGTGAATTACCTTGGGTTAAATGTTAGCTTTGACAAGGTACGGGTCCCTTAAATCTTAGAACCTGAGCAGGGTGACCTGTCAGAAGCAGAAAACAGACCGAGGGCACAGTGCCAACCAATAATTGCCAGCCAAACTGAATTTTAAAGACCTCTTTTACTTGGAACTTTGAAAATCTTGCATTCCTAAGAAAACAAAGCCCCACAGGCCTTTTTGGGCAAGATCCCTCCTCGAAGTTTTCACTAACAGCGCAAACTGCATGTGTGGAAGAACCAGGGACAGAAACCAAGGTGGGTTTTTTTTCCTTTGGACAGACTCTGGGTAGGGCTGGAGAAGGTGCCGAGGCCAGGGGCTACACATAGCCACGTTCCCACCCTTGTAGCCCAGGTGAGGCCGAGCAAGTGGCACCGAGGAGGCGCGCGGGCAAACAAAGGCTGGTGTAAAAGGGGATCTCGGCACTTTTATGACGTCACCGCCTCCCGCGGACCCCCCCCTCTGCAGGAGGCCCAGCTGCACGAGCCCACAACGTCCCTAGGCTCGGCCGGACGAAGCGGTTCAGCAGCGCCCGTAACTCCGCTGGCGACCCGGCCGCTGCCCGCTGGCGAAAGGCAACCGCGGGGCGGCCACGGCCGGGGCGGCCCCGCTCCCCGGGCGTGGCGCGGGGTCTGAGGGCGGTGACCTCACCGCGCTGGTGGCGCTGGTGGCGCATGCGTGCAGCGCGCGCTGTGGGCGCAAGCGCTGGGTGCGGGCGGCGCGATGGTTACCGTGGTGGGCCTGCCTTCCTCGCGGGGCTCCCCCGCCGTGGCCGAGCTGTGCCAGAACTCCCGGGACATCTTCCTGGAGGCCTCGCGGCTGCTCCTCACCTATGCGGACAACATCATCCGGTGAGCGGGGCGCGGAGGCCGGGCTCCCCGTCGGGCTCGGGGCGCGGGCCAGCGGCTGGGCGGCGGGCGTTGCCGCA
>JANHFZ010005701.1:0-57366 GCA_027560215.1 Halcyon smyrnensis | reverse complement strand
CAACTCTCTGGGCTCTGTCCTTCAGCCAGTTCCCAATCCATCTCACTGCACAATCACCCAATCTGCACTTCTTAAGTTTGGCAGTGAGGATACCATGGGAGACAGTATCGAAAGCCTTGCTGAAGTCAAGAAATACCACATGCACTGCCCTCCCCTCATCCATCCAACTATTTATGCCATCATAAAGGGCTATCAGATTAGTCAAGCATGATTTCTCCTTACAGAATCCATGCTGACTACTCATGATAAGCCTCCTTTCCTCCACATGCCTTGAGATGGTAGCAAGAACAAGACTAGTAAGTCTTTGTAAATTTATGATTAAGTGCTTGATCAGTACTAAATGTTAAACATTGAGATGTATTTTATCTGTGATATTCTGTTAAGTATTTCAACTATGGTCTATTCATCTAGATATCAATATCCTACCTAGAGACTGTTCTGGAAATTTGTCTAGTCAAGTAGACAGACACGGTCTAATATCATCTGAAGAATCAAATTTGGATGGTCTAAATACACTTGCCATTATCTTATGCTATTAACAGTAATTGCTGCAGTTAAATTTTCATGTTGTTTTTCTGGGATAAAATAGGATTTTTTTCCTCTGGATACAGTTGATGGTTTGTTCAATACCTGCCTTGCTTTCTTGTTTTAGTAATGTGGAGATGTAGGATAGCATGTAGCAACTAAACTATTTCTATCAGTTCTATTTCTAGATTCTGCTTCCTTTTTTTTTAAACTACAATTTGTCACTTTTAATACAATTTTATGTGCTTTCCTTGTATTGTTTTGTAGCATGGACTCAACTGCTGAGCACAACAGCAAGTACATTTGGCAGGTGTGAACTTCCACCAGACATGTCCCATGTAGAGTAGATATCTGCATGGCAACTGTAAGTCTTGTATGATAGGACCAAACAGACAGCCTGCTAAACCAACCAAATTTATCTTTATATTGTCTGTGTCTTTCTTTTGTCATAAAGGTGATTGTCTTGGCTTCTTGTTGAAGCTTGTGTTTTATAGACAAATGCCAGGATATAAGGGATCTTGAAACCTTTAACTCTTTAGTTTGAGGTTCAAACTCACTGAACTTGAATGCTTGACATTAAATGCAAAAAGAGGCTGTAATCATGATTTGGTCCAAAATAAGCTGATTTTCAGGTAGTACAGTGTGTATATGAGTGTACACTGTATACAGTATATATGTATATATGTATATATGTATATATGTATATATGTATATATGTATATATGATATACGGGTGGCAGGGTTGGCCATATTAGGAGATAGGGAAAAGGATAAAGACATGTACTGTGTGAATCTTTGAAGTATCCACATTCTCCCATCCTAGAACTAGACAAAATTATATGGACCTAATCCCAAATTCTAGCAGAGTTTGGAGGAGAGGCTTTGTGTATGGGATTTGGAGCAATTTACCTTCTGTTCCATATCAAAAAGCATCTTTGAAGGTCTTATTTTTTATTCTGATGTCTTTTTCTTTACATTCTTGTCTTGTCCCTCTTTCTGGCCTCCTTGCCACCCAGTCCTAATCACAAGCAATCTGTATTTTGAGATGCAGGGTTAATTAGAACTGTATGAAAAGCATGCTGTGGGATATCCTGAAATCAATTAGTGTATTGCTAATGGGTTATGAAGCAGGAAATGTTAAAAATGGATGCTTTTGACACCTGTGAAGTGCCACAGAGTGCAGAATACTGAAGACTAATAGTTCAAAAGTGGGCTGAAGAGTTGTGAAAATCAGTGTGCCCACACAGTATATACCCATAGCATAAAGGCAAGTCTTTAAGATACTCATTGCTGTGAAGATAAACATATTAAAACACACAAAACCCCAGTATTTCAGTTGTTTCTGAAAAAATGTGAAAGACTTAATTAATGATCTGAGTTAAAATAAATATGCTATATTTACAGCAAATTCATATCATTCTCAGCCTGTGGCTGCTGTAAGGGATGACTTCTAGCCACAAAGACTAAATCAAGAAGTCTGAGAATTATTTCAATAAAATGAGTCTTTAACTTCATTGGAAACACATCAGATTGCATTTTGCTACCCTAGAGCCGATGAGGTCTTTAAGTTTATTTAAAAAGTGAATTTTTGTAATGTCTCATATAGCTGTATAACATTCAAACAAAACACTTCCTGATGGTAATTAATGCTGAAATACATATTGACATAAATGATCATGGAGGAACATTAACTCCAGGGTGATCATTTGCTATAATTTGAGTCTCCAGTCTTTGTAAATAAGCAAATTGATCATTCTTGAGAAATCTTATTTCTTTATCATCCATGTGAATTTTATATGCAAATATCTGCAAGCTAAAAGCAGCTGGGAAATTACCTTTTTAATCTCTTACATGAATGCTTGGTGTTGTACTACAGGTGGTGCATTTGTTGTCTCACAAACAAATGACAGAATGATTAGGGTTTAGAGACTTCGGTAAACTTTTATTTTGTATGAATATGCCAGTAATGCTGTTCATGTTCTCTCTGGCTGTATTTACCTAATGTTAGGTTTGAGGCAGATCCCACTATATTGCTATATTCTGCAAGATTATGATAGAGTGATGTAAGTGCCCCTAGGCCATGACTCTGTGACAGACTTCACGTTACAGCTCGAAAGAAGGGAACCCTTACTATACTTGATGCAATGCTTGGAGCTGGGAATAGGTGGATTGTTGAACTCTTGCTCACTGACTGGAAAGGAGACTGATGTCCTCTCAGACCCTGTTTTACCTTGATTTCACTGTAACTGGTGGGCCAGCTGCAAAGTGAGAATAGTGTTGATTGGATAGGTTCTAAAGCTTAAAATAAATATTTACAGGTTTTCCCCATATATGTACTTTATATAGTTTTGAGTAGTTTTTTCTGTCCTACCTGCAGCAATAGTCCACATACTTTTCTTTCCAGTTTCTGGTTTTGATTTTTCCTTATAGTTCAGCAAAGAGATGATATGATGTTCACACTGAAGTGGTCAAGTCAGACAAGAGGGCATCAATATTAATTCTATGCATCAAGAAAAAATCAAATGGAAGTTTAGAATTAATGTTTCAAATTGATTTTTCCACAACACACAGCATTTTGCACATGGGAATCCATTAATTTCTTAGATGATCTTATTTAATGTAATATTTATTCAGATACCAAAATTTTACTTTATTTTGAGTTGCTTTCAATTTTTTTTCTGTCTTAGTGTTTGCTATTATGGTCATCTTGGGGAAATCAATATTTTCCAAGGAGGAAGAGACTTCCTAAGATTTTCTAAGTATTTATGATTTTAAAATCTCCCTTGACTCTAAATTGCATTATTCATATCTTTCCAAATAAAATGAAGTCCCTGCTTTAAAGGAGTACAACCTAAAATATAAATTTCTTGTATTTGAGTAACTCTGTGACAGAAATTTGAAACTAATGAAAAACGCAAATGTGTGTGTGGGTTTTTTTGTAAATTGCTATAAAATTTTAATTTGGAGAATTTTACTTCATGGAATCACCATGGAATGGATTCCTTGCACAACACTTGCACTCCACCCTGGGAGCTTCTTTGATATTATACCTTTCCTTAATGTGTGAACAATGATGTAACTTTAATATGATTTTAATTGCTAAGTCACCTCCACAAACCCCCATTTTCAAAAAGGGAAAAAAGCAAGACTCAGGAAGCCACAAGCCAGTCAGTATCTCCTCTATGCCTGGCAAGGTCATGGAGCAGGTCTTCCTGCTAAGGCATATGGAAAATGAACAGGTGACTGGTAGTAACTAGCATGGCTTCACTCAGGGCAAATTGTGCCTGACAAAGTTGGTGGCCTTTTACAATGGAGTTACAGTGTTGGTGGATAAGGGAAGAGCAACTGACTTCATTTACCTGGACTTATGCAAAGTGTTTGACACTGTCCCCTATGACATCCTGGTCTCTAAATTGTAAAGACATGGATTTGATGGATGGACCACTTGGTGGATAAAGAATTTTCTGGATGGTCTCGCTCAAAGAGTTGCAGTCAATGGTTTGATGTCTAAGTGAAGACCAGTGATGAGTGGTGTTCCTCAGGGACTGGTACAGAGACTGGTGCTATTTAACATCTTTGCATCTTTGTTGGTGATATGGACAGTGGTATCGAGTGCACTGTCAGCAAGTTTGCTGACAACACCAAGCTGTGTGGTGTGGTCGACACGCTGGAGGGAAGGGATGCCATCCAGAGTGACCTTGACAGGTTTGAGAGGTGGGCCCATGCCAACCTCACAAACTTCAGTGAGGCCAAGTGCAAGGTCTTGTGCCTGGGCTGGGGCAATCCCAGGCCCAAATACAGGCTGGGTGATGAGTGGATTGAGAGGAGTACTGGAGAGAAGAAATTGGGGGTGCTCATTGATGAAAGTTTCAACTTGAATCATCAATGTGTGAGTGCAGCCCAGAAAGCCAACCATATCCTGCGCTGCATCAAGAGAAGCATGGCCAGTGGGTTGAGGGAGGTGATTCTCCCCCTCTACTCTACTCTTGAAAGACCCCACCTGGAGTACTGCATCCAGCTCTGGAACCCCCAATACAAGAGGGACATGATCTTGTTTGAGTGGGTCCAGAGGCAGGCCACAAGGATGATCAGAGAGCTAGGTTGTTCAGCCTGGAGAGGAGAGGCTGTAGGGAGACTTTATTGTGGCCTTCCAGTATCTGAAGGGAGCCTACATGAAAGCTGGGGAGGCTCTTCTTAGGAGGATTTGTAGTTATAGGACGAGGGTTTAATGGCTTCAAACTGGAAGAGCGTAGATTCAGATTAGAAATGACAAAGAAGTTTTTCACTATGTGGGTGGTGAGAAACTGGAACAGGTTGCCCAGGAAGGTTGTAGATGCCCCAACATTGGATGCATTCAAGATGAGGTTGGATGGGATTTTGAGTATAGTGGAATGTGTCCCAGCCCACGGCAGGGGGTGTTGGAATTAGGTGATCTTTAAGGTCCCTTCCATACCAAACCATTCTATGATTCTATGATGTATACACTCGGACAGATCATTTTATGGGCATAAATTTTTTATGAATAAGTTGCAGTTTCTCTTTATAAACTGATGTCATCTCATGGGAAACAATGTGTTATATATTTAAGTGGATAGGCTACATGAACTGAAATTGGAAGAAAAATCTATCCTTGGCTTTGTGCTGAAATGCACCCACCTAGAAAATACAGACTCAATATTTTTTGTTTTTATATTAAGAAGTCATTGATTAAAATATTTAAATTCAAGTATGTGCATTTCCCTGTGAGCCACAACATCTGTATTGACAGTCAATGTTTTTGCAGGTACAGCAGCTTCAGTGAGATTGTCAAAGAGCCCCACTCCAGAGGTTTTGAGGCAGAAAAGGTGCTTCTGACATAGGTTCACATCCCATTGATTTTCCTGTTCCCTTGTGCCATTACAGAGCAACACAATTTCAGCTCTACTGGGATGAGTGCTTTTCTGCATTGTGGTTTACAGCACAGGAGTTCATGACCAGCTCCAGGCTGGTATGAAGGGTACATTTGTTTGTATGCCGCTTTATGACCATGACAAATGCCCTTCAAAATCAGTTTTGCCTACGGTTTTCCTTTCTTATGCTGACACTTTGAGTAGACTTGTAGATCATGCACTTAGGCCCCCAGCAGGATTTTAACTACTCCCCAGTATGTTGCTGGGGGAGCTGGATTCTTATCGCATACAGCTGTTAAATTTTGTCTCTTTTTTGGATAGCTCATCCCTACTGAGTCAATCAGAACTAGCTACACAACACTATGCTTCCTCTGCTGTCAGTTGCATGGTGTGTGCAACAATCTACAAAATGACTGTGTTGTGTTAGTAATTTAGTACCAAAATTGCACCAGCTGATATGGATCTGCCTCTCCCTTTGTCCTGTATCATAAACATTTGATAGTTCCCATACATAACAGAATAGAAATTAAATACTGCTCAGCCTCTGTGAGAGCTTCAAAAGATTTCCAAACCAGAAAAGGAAATTTATATGAGTTGCAATACAAATTTTATTTTTCTAAGGTAAAATGTATTTGTTTTCTAAGTTAATTTACTAAGGAAAAAGGAGATGTATTTTTTTTCCTGTAGTTTCACTTTGTTTACACTTAGGTTTTTTCACTAGTTTTATTCTTATCAGGAGCAAAAGAAAAACTCATCACAGAATTGTTGGAGTTGGAAGGGACCTCTAGAGATCATCCAGTTCAACCCCGCCCCACAAGAGCAGCTATGCCTTAGAGCACATTACACAGGGTTTGGAAAATCTCCAGAGAACGAGACGGCATAACCTCTCTGGGAAGCCTGTTAGAGTGCTCCATCACCCTCATGGGAAAGAAGTTTTTCCTCATATTTAGTTGGAATCTCCTGTGTTCCAGCTTGTGCCTGTTGCCCTTTGTCTTATCACTGGGCACCACTGAAAGGCTCCATCCTCTTTACACCTACTCTTTAGATATTTATAGACAATAATAAGGTCTCCTCTCAGTCTTCTCTTCTCCAGGCTAAATAGTTCCAGCTCTTTCAACCTCTCCTTGTATGAGAAATGCTCCTGTCCCCAGTCATCTTTGTTGCCCTCCACTGGTCTGTCCAGTAGTTCCTAGTCATTCTTGAACTGGGGAGCCCATAACTGGACATGGTATTCCAGATGCAGCCTCACCAGGGCAGAATAGAGGGGGAAGATGACCTCCCTTGGCCTATGGGCCACACTCTTCTTTATGCATCCCAGGACATCATTGGGCTTCTCGGCCACAGGGGCACATTACTGGCTAATGTTTAATTTATTGTCTACCAGGACTTCCGGATCCTTTTCCTCAGGGCTGCTTTGCAGTAGGTCTACCCCTAACCCATATTGATGCATGGGGTTGTTTCTCCCCAGGTTCAGGACCCTACATTTGCCCTTGTTGAACCTCATTAAGTTCCCAGCTCTCCAGCCTGTCCAGGTCATGCTGGATGGCAGCACAGCGTTTTGATATGTCAGCCACTCCTCTCAGTTTTGTAACATCAGCTGATTTGTTGAAGATACACTGTTCCCTCGTGTAGCTCATTGATGAATATGCTAAATAAGACCGGCCCCAGTACTGGCCCCTGGGGAACACTGTTGTCTATAGGCCTTCAACACAACCCTATACCATCGATCACAACCCTCTGAGCTCTGTCACTCAACCAGCTCTCAATCTACCTCACTGTCTACTCATCTAACCCACACTTCATAAATTTCCTAATGAGGGTGTTATGGGAGACAGTGTCAAAAGCCTTGCTGAAGTCAAGGTAGATGACATCGACAGCTCTCCCCTCATCTAACCAGCCAGTTATAACATCATAGAAGGCAATCAGATTGGCCAAGCATGATTATCTTGTCCTTCTAGCCTAAGGGAGGATATTATTTAGCTGATATAGTATGATGACTTTTTATGCATTTGATACTTCTGTTGTGCTCTAAGTGATTTCTCCTAGGACACAGGCTCATCCATATCTATGCTTCAGTAAATAATTCTTTTTGATATTCAGGGAAAATCCAGATATGCTTTTAAAGAGTGTAATGCCCTTACCTGTAGTCTCTTCTCAGTTTACGAATTTAAGACTTTTAGCTGAAATCATAATTGCATGGTTTTGATTCTTCAGGTGTCAGATTAATTTCCACATTGATGACAACTAGGTATTATTGCCTGAAGGGGGTTTAGGGAAAGCAACTTGTACAAAGATAGGAGAGACACTGAATGAGCAGAAAATGATTGTGTTTAAAGAGCTCACTCAGCCTCCTGAATGGGATTTGCTGGTTTAAGTATCATTCATAAAGTCTGCAGCTAGTGGGCCTGAGGAGCTACAAATATATTAAAACTGCATGACTACTAAATGAAGAGAAAATCCCAACACTTTTATTGATATGTATAGAATTAAACATCCTGAAGTGTATGCTGCAGCATCATTCTTCTCCAGTTATACGTTACAGAGTTTGTAGAAAGCCTTAACAGAAAATGTAAAAAAGTGGTGTTTGAACTGATTTTTCTCGACTGTTCAATAGCTGAAGGAAACAAAACATGGAGATAGTTCGTAAAATCAAAACAGCTTTATTTCATTAAGGTAGATTTTTGTGAATATATTATCTATAGTAGGGATGGGATATATAGACCAGTAAAGTTTTCATTTGGGGCCACCAAAGTTAAGACCAACAAATCTTTGTCTTTAGATAAATAACAAAACCCTGTTTGAGGGAGATGAATCATTAGCCTCATATGGAGTAGTAATTAACAGGGAGGAACGGGATATCTTGAAACAAACAGAAAAAACCTTGCAGTATTTCTAGTCATCAAAAATTGTGCCTTAATTACAAATGAACCCAATATTATTTTTGCAAGCCTACACACAGCCTAACAGAATAGTTCTGAGAAGTAACCTCTGAGAGAAGAGACCTGTGCACATATCTACCATACTATTTTCATCTCCTGCTGTTATTTCAGTCTTGCAAATAATTAGAATTAGTATTCCTGTGACCTCAATGGTGTTTTCTTCACAATTTTTGCTTTCTGGTATTGAAACAATGTAGTAGTGGACTGATGTTAAGACTTGCCTGTCATAGTTACAGCCTTGTATGAACAAAAAAGAACCTTAATGAAATAAACAATTTTGACTGTTAATACCATAAATGAGTGCAAACTGTGCAAAGTCCATATATCTGCAGAGCAATTGTGGAATTGAGTTGCCTGTATAAATTTGCACGGAGAAGATAAAGGATTGATATAAGTTAGCAGCTTTGAGTCTACTGCATGGCATTTCCTGACTCCAGTGTCAGGTGAACATCCCATTTTATCATGCGATTCATTGAGATGGGTTTGAGTTCAGAACCGTTGACATCTGCAGTAATATGATTCTTTCTACCCTGAACGACCATGGTCAAATTCTGAGCAAGAACGTGGGGACTGATGGCTCTTAAGTAGGAGAGCAACTAGCTTCAGTAAATGGATACAGTTCTTGGAAGAACAATTGACACTTTTCAAACATGAGTATTGGTCTCATATCTTACACTGGAAATATTAAGTTGATGTCTTACTTAGGAAGAGTATTTGAATTGATTCAAAACTTAAAATACTAGTTCCATCTTCAACTGATAGAATTTGTGTAGCAAATTGCATACAAAATTCATGTTACCACAAATGACACTTTTTGGCATCTTATGGCTTTATTTAGGTACTGCTTTCTGACAGATGCTGATTTGCCCTGAATCCCAATAAGCTGTATAACCCCTTAGAAACTGCACTAGTCAGAAAGAGCAGAACGTCTGTCTGCACTGAAATTAGCTTAGTTACTGCAATGGCTTGTTTATCACCTGCCCATCTTGAAGGCTAAGAGCAGTTGCTGAGCACAGTGGTCCATGAAGATCTATGAAAGAAAATACAAATTCTTTTCCATTTCATATTCAGGTGTAAGGTGTGGGCACTTAATGCCCAAAAGTTGATGGGATATGACTACATTGTGTCCCAACAAGTCTCTCTGATACTCAGACTTCTGTCTCTGCTGCTTTTTACAGGCAAATTTAATGAACAAGGACAAGTCAGCACTGTACTCTCATAGTATGCGGGTGAAGAGGGACCAGGTGGCTTAGTGAGTGGTGAATGTACAATGACTTAAATGTTATCCTGCCTGTTGATATTTAGGGTGTTGATCATTTCTCTTGTTGCCTGGATTTGGAAATTTGGTAGCCCATGTCACTCAAGTTTCTACTTCAGATATTATAGCAGAACCAATACAAAATCTGTTGTTTATGGGCCCTTTCTGCACCTTTAGGCATGCATGCTTTGGCAAAATTCATAATGTTGTAGATGTACTGATTTTGTCACAAGTGATGTTAGTTGTCTGGGAAAGTCTCAGAGTGAAGTAATACCATTTTCTATGGGATTGTGTCCTCTAAGTGTGTAAAATGGTCATTACGCATTATGTATATTACAATCTAGTGAGGGAGAAAACACAGTACCTAATGCATGCAGTCCTTTTAGCTATCTGCCTGAAGGTACATGGATGCATTTTCCTTTGTCAGTTTTGTATTCATTGTATAAGTAATTTCTGTCATTATGGCTGAAAACCAACATTTATTTCACTACTTCTTTTCAGTTTATTTCTTTATGCATTTCAGAGAACAGTACAGTATAACAACTGTCACACTTCTTAATTTTATTTCCACTTTTCCAAGAGCATCTACTCCAAAAAAAGCAGAAGTAAATTCAAGACACTGCAGGCACTGATGTGTACTGCGAGGAACAAAAGGGGGGAAGGCCTGCAGTTGCTTCATGCTGTGTGCCTCCCCTAAAACTCTTGTAACTGTAGTCAGGGATGACCAAAGCATTATGAATGTACCCAACCTTAGCCTTACCCTCTACTATCTCTAAGCAATTCTATTGGAAATACACTGTAAGATAGCAGTTTTTCAAAGTGACTTATTTAAAATGATCAAGCGCTATGGGTTTTGGTGCATTAGAGAAGATAAGCAGTACAACATGATTGACTTTAAGTTTTGGCTGAGTGCCTTGGACAGTGTTTACAGCACAGACAAAGTAAGACTCGGAATTTAATCACTGATTACAATGCAATGAATTTATCTTCACCCACTCCTTGAAGAGTTATTGTAATGGAAATTAGGAAAAACTCTTTCCTGGGGATATCTCAAGATAGACAGAAACAGTTGGCTGGACCTCAGATCCCAGGGAGTCAATTATCTCACCACAGTGTGAAACCTGATTGCTCCTTCCTGCTTAATCTCAGTGGATTTTTTAAATTGAAACTTTGCTGTATTGTTTTTGGTCCTTTTTATGCCTCACTTGTCACTTGTTAGTTCAATTTGCAGAGTACGGCAATACCATTATTGTCAAAAAACTCTGTTCTTTTGGTTGCTGAAGTAAATTAGTTTGCAGTCAAAGCTAGAGCATTAACACCTAACCTCAAAGCCTTTGCTGAAATGAAGAGGGATTTTACTTAAATCTTTAGATTAGAGCATATATGTAGTAATAACCTATTTAATCTACAGACATCAAATGAGGGATTTTGGTTTTAAAGTCATGACAGATTATTAATTAGCTGTGAAATTTGTACTCTGATGTGTAAGAGGTGCTTATTGGCTAGAAGCTTTTTAGTAAATATTAGTAAATTTTTCATTAGGAAATATTTTCATTATCAGTTGAATTTAAATGCCATGTTATTACAGTTCTGGTTTTATTTCCTTCAATGTTGTGTGCAGGCACTTGCTGTGCATCTATTTTCTCTCTGATGAAAACATAATTATGTGTTATGCAGCAAATATCTAGAGTAAAAGAAAAGCATGAAAAATTACTAAGTAGTTAGTATTCCAGCATTTTGAATTATGTTGTTCCCAGGAAACAGTGGTGGAAGACATCTTAAAGACATATAATTAAAATTTCAGGTGAAACCTAGTCAATGGTCTGAACACCTACAGTGTCAGGACAGAAATAATGTGGGGTGCTTGAATTTAATGAGGCTCTTTGTGTTTATTCACATTTTGAGTGTGGAAATGCAGCATGCTTTTCTCAGCAGAATATGTGTTTCCAAGTAGTAGACATCTATCAACAAATGTGACTTCACTGTAGCAGGTATTTCTACTTAATTGGAATAACTTTTTCTTAGGATAGGGACAGAGGAGCGTATTTCATTATCATGTAGATGCTTTTTTCCCCTCAGTGTGGAGTCAAAGAATAACTGATTTGTGTAGGCACTGTGAGGTTAATTAGATTCATGTTTTGGGTTGGAAAGGACCTTAAAGATCACACCCTCCTACCATGGACAGGAACACCTCCCACTAGACCAGCTTGCTCAAAGCCCCACCCAATATGACCTTGAACACTTTCAGACAGGAGGCAACCACAACTTCTCTGGGCAACCTGTTCCAATGTCTCACAACTCTCATCATAAAAAAAGCATTCCTTATCTCTAATCTAAATCTCCCCTCCTTCAGTTTAAAGCTTTGGCCCATTGTCCTGTCACTACTGGCCTTGGTAAATGTCTTTCTCTCTTTCTTTTAAGCCTTCTTTCAGTACATAACTGAAAGGCCAAAATAAGATGTCCCCAGGGCCTTCTCTTCTCCAGCTTGCTCAGCCTTTCTTCCTGGGCGACCTGTTCCTGACCTCTGATCACTTCTGTGGAGCTCCTCTGGACCTGCTCTAACAGGTTCGTGTCTTTCTTGTACTAGGGACCCCAGATCTCGATGCAGTACTCCAGATGGGTGTCTCATGACAATAGAGTAGAACCTGCTGGCTATGCTTTTTTTTTGTGCAGCCCTCAATCCATTAATTCCCCAGTCTGTATTGATACTGGTAATTATTCTGACCCAGGTGCAGAACCTTGCACTTGGCCTTGTTGAACTTCATCAGGATCACATGGGCCCTGTTTTCAAGCCTGTTACGGTCCCTCAAATGACATCCCTTTACTTCAGCTTATCAGCTGCCCCACTGAGCTCTGCAGATTTGCTGAAGATGCTCTCAATCCCACTGTCTATGTAAGTGATGAAGATATTAAAAAGTATTGGTCTCAGTATGGACCCCTGAGGGATACCACTCATTACTGGTTTCCATTTGGACATTGAGCCACTGACGTGTTTTTCCAGGGACATGACCACTCTGACAGTTCCTTGCACATCTACTAGTCCATCCAGTTCCTTGCACATCTAATAGTCCATCCATCAAATCCATCTCTCCAATTTAGCAGCAAGAATGTTGTGAGGGACCATGTCAGAAGTCTTAGAGAAGTCCAGGTGGATGATTGCCCTTGGTCTTCCCTTGTACAATCACTCCAGTGTAGAATGCCAGTGGATGAGTCAGGCACAGTTTGTCATTGGTGAAGCCGTGTTGACTTCCTCTGTCCACTTCTCTGTCTTATGTTTCAACATATCTTCTGGGAGGAACTGTTCTATGATCTTATTGGGCTCTTAGGGGATGCTGACTGTTCAATAGTTCCCAGGGTCCTCATTTTTACCCTTTTAAAAAATGAGTGAAATATTCCCTTTTCTTCAGACAATTGGGACTTTCTCTGCCATGACTTTTCAAATGTGATGGAGAGTGGCTTAGCAACTACATCTCCCAGTTCCCTCAGGATCTTGGGATGCATCTGCTTAAGTCCCATGGACTTGTGTGTGTTCAGGTTCCTCAGGTATCAAACCTGATCTTCTGTTATGATGGGAGGGACTTTGTTATACCAGTCCCTGCCTTAAGGTTCAGGAACTTGAGAGGCGTGGGGAGAGATTGCCAATGAAAACAGAGGCAGAAAGATTGTCAAGTACCTAAGCCTTCTCCATGTTGGTTGTCACCAGATGTCTTATTTATCAGGGAGGAATAACATTTTATTTAGCCTTCCTTTTTTGGCCAACATACCTTTATTATTACTCTTAATGCACATGAGATTTATTTCTCTGTACACTTATTTGCAAGTGACCATTTTCCAGACAGATATAGAATATAAGGACCAGAAAAGAATATAAGGACCAATCTTTTGAAAATCTTAGGGCAAAAGAGTTAGTGTCAGGTTTTCTTAGGAATAATTTGGATTTTCTTATCACGTAACACACTTCAATGTACATCTCAACAACAACACAATCATTTCTGATGAAAAGTGAGAGTATGTTAGTTTGCCTTCTATGCATATCAATGGAAAAATTCACCATAGATGTCAAAGCTGAATCAGCACAGAATTAACTGTCTTTGAAGACATATATCAAGTAATGGTATACCTTTGTACGTTGCCATCTACCAATGGTTGAGAAGGACTTTGACAGTTTCACAGCAATAACTGTGTTTCAGAACACAGCAAGAGAAATACTTGAAGTGTTTTTTCCTCTAAGTGTAAGGGACTCTCAGACATGCCTTAAGAATTTTTGGAGAGAATATAAGGACAAATTAAACCTATGAGCACAATTCCTCACTGTGCTTTCTAAACTCGAATTTTTGCAGCTTATAATTTGTATGGAATATTTTTTAATTTTAGTGTTAAATATAAGGTTTCTGTATGCATCTCTGCTAGACCTGAAATTCCACTTGTATGTGCAATTTGATAGTGTCTGTGTTATTCTTGTACCTTAAATCTATTGTTTTGTTTTGTTGTTGTTTTTTTCTTTTCCTAAATATGCTTTTTTGAAAATCTCTATTTACTGTCCAATTTTTTTTTTTCCCCTTTTGAGGGAAGAGTCACTTCTAATAAATTTTGGTAGGTTTTTGTCCATCATTTTTGGTGAGATATTCGAAACTTCTTTTGACAAAAGGGAAAAGGAGTAAATGCCAGCAGATACTCAATTCATGAGACTGTTTTTACTATCTTAAGATGCAAGGAGTTGGCCTCTATATGTGAGGCAAGGTCTGCCTCTTTGAATGTAGACTGCCTTCCACGTGCCCCAAAATAGTAATAAACTAACCAGAAAGTTATTGTGTACTCTAGGCTCTTGTTTTCATTTTGAGGTCTGAAGTGATAGTGTTATTGAATAAATTTATAATTTTTATGTGGAACACTTTTGTACCCTGAGGAAATTCAACCTGTAAACTAAGACACATCAGAGAATTTTCATACCAAGTGAGATGTTCACTGGGTTTCACACAGCAACAAGTTTCCAGGAAGCCTTGACATTCAGTATTTTGATGCCCTTATAATGTCTGCAAAGTGTGCACTGGAATAAAGAGTGTTTGAGATGCGATTCTTTCATTTTCATTTTATTGGCATTTGCTCAGTTTTTTCAGTTATGTTATGAATTAGCATAACTGGATACTGCACAACATTTTCCTTCTATATTAGATATACATTTCCATCACATGTGCTAGTAAAATGATCTTTATAGTAACGTTTGGAATGAATACAGGGCATGGAGACAGGACAAGCTGCATTTACTGAAGACTTCCACAGTACTGTTTTCACTGTATCTGCCTTCAAAATGCTTGTTCTTGATGTTTTTCACTTTCCAGCCATTTCTGTGTCCTCTGTGTTTTCATAACTGCTTGCTTGGATTTTCTTTTCTGTGACTCCATACTGAACTCCACTTTTATTCTGGTACTTAATGACTATCCCATCTCCATTAGTATGTTCATCGCCAAACCTCAAAGTCAGCACAATTTTTCTGCTTGTGCTGTTAGCCACCTTCATCCCAGAATGCCTTGTGCCTTCTCTGAAGAGACTCTCCTAACTTGATTTCCACAGCTCTGACCCATCCTGATTCACCAGATTCTCAAAACATTTTGTCTATATGACCTTTTTCTCTCCAGGCTACTACTAGGAGTCCCCAGATCTGGTACTTCTCTCAGAAACTGTTTTTGAAAACACAATTAGTAAATTAATAAAAAATTAGTAAATCTTTCCCCAGAGCTTAAAACTGTGATCACTAGCATAAAGAGACATAAGAGTTTTCTTAAAAACAGCCTTGTAAATCCCCCCATTGCTTTTTCCTTCACTTTAAAGTAGGCAAAACTTATTTCTGTGATAGTCAACTGTCCTTCTTTAAAATCTTGAAAATTATTTCATCATTCAGGAGGTCTTCCTTCCTGTACCTACCACGAAACTCACATCATTTGACCTCTAGAGATAGTTTAGGATGAAGTAATCCCATCTGCAGTGCAGTTGTCTCTCTTTCGTAGCATGATGTTGTGTTTGGGATTCAGTATATTGAATTGAAACACTAGCACTATGCAATCATTCTTTTTGTATGTGTGTATGAAGATAAACTCTTTCAGTGATATTTCTGGAGCCATTTTCTTATGTAAGTATGCCAACTGCTTTTTATTAATAATATGAAAATATGGAAAGCAACAGTTCATAAAGAAAATACTTTATTAAAAAAAAAAAGCAGAAATTGTTCTAAAGGCCATGTAAAACTGGTTGAGGAATCTTTCTTCATCTTTGTTACAAAAAAAGACTACAGAGTTTTGCAAGTTTCTTCTGTTTGCTTCTTTGAGAAGTTGTCCATTCTAAGACTAGAAGTCATTTCCTAAGAATATTAAGACATGGTCCACATACTTGTTCTGACTTTCTTACTGACAGCTAAGAATTATACAGCAGACAGAATATTTTAAATTTCCTTTTGTGTTTTAAAACAACAGGATAGCACCTTCTGTACAGAACACTGGCTTTCTATTGGAATGATAGCAAGAAACTTGTGGGATTCTGCCTTGGTGGCTCAAGTGTTTCGAAGCAGATTTTTCAAAGGTGAATGTAGTGCCTTTTATATGTCATTAATTTGCCTGTATTGTGAAAGGAGCTAGAGACACCTCGTGGTTTAAATGAAAAAATACGGTTAAAACTTACATTTAGCAGTTACCAAAATAGAACTGCAAATAGCATATGCAAAATATCATAATATTAAAATCAGCATCGACAAAATAGCTAGAATTTTCACTTTTGTTGTAAATGAATGGATTTATTCCATTCACTTATTTATTTTCAGAGTAACAAAAAGCTGCAGATTTTTTTGACCAACCTTGCAATATAACTGGAAATGCAAACAGTGCCTCAAGTCTCAAATGTTACACATGTTGATTTCTTCATTTTTATTTCAAGTGTTACAATACAAATCACTTCACAGAAGGAAAATAATTATATATCATTAACTTACCAAAACGTGTCAGCAGCACATACATTCACGCTGCAGGTCAATGGTAACCTGCTTTTGCCTTAGCAGTGCTTATGTGTGATAAGGAACCCACTACACGCGTCTTAGTTTTCTTCCTGTGACTGAGAGAATGTCTGTAAAGACAAGTTTTGTAACTTGTCTGCAAGAATAAAGCCATTTATTTCCTGAAATGCTTGGAACTTTTGCTTTATGCAGTCATTACCAGTCATAATTCTGCAAGGAAAACCTGTATTCCCAGTCATTTGGCAAAATAATCAGCTTCTCTTTGGCTTTACCATATATTCCAACTCTTAAGAGTAATAAATGATGTGATTCTGTAGTATATATAACTCTTGGTCCTAAGTACTCACAAATTATTTCAATGACTTTGACTAGCCATAAATTTAGTTATCTATGCCTTTGAAGTCTTTGTGTACTTAAGATAGTCACAGACAAGATGCGTGTACTATCTTTGTCTGGACAGGAGCAAGACAGAAAGAAACATGCAAAAGTTCTTCAAGGGAAAATTCTGTTAGGCTGTTAGTAAAGATCTTTGCCATGATAACAGTTAAACAATGGAAGAGGTTACTGTCAATTCAGATGACTCTCCATGTGTCAGGGAGGCAATGAAATCCATTTTTATTTGTATGGCAGTTATAACTCTTAAAAATGCTGAGGTTAATTGCTTCCTTTTTATGTGTCTTTTGGCAGTAATGCTTCCTCTCAGCACATAAAGGGCTGCTCTTTGAGATTAATGATAAGTCTTTATCCAGATTTTGCAGATGAGAAAACTTGAATTGTAGCCTTCAGGTGCTGGCTTGTAATTCTGTGATTCTGGTTAACTTTGACTGTCATCCAGAAGTTGTCCCTGTTGTACATATGCATAAAAAAATCCAAGGAACACTGGACATCCTGTGGAGCACTGATACAGCTCTCCCTGCTGATGGAGAGGAGTAAAGAGTGCTGTTCTGTGTTTTGATAGGTGAAAATTGACCAATTAAATCCTGCACTGCTTATTGTCCTTTTCCTACTATTTTTTTGGTCCAAGATGTTACTACTTGCCTTTTAACTCTGTAGCACTTTGCCATTTAGGAAAAAAACCCCAAAATTAAGGCCCCCTTTGTGAATGTAGAGGTACTGTCAGCTCATTTTCTTGTGTCTACTACTTGGACATGCTGAGTGAAATGTAAGAGGTACAGTTGCTCTTTTACAGTACAAACATTCATTACCTCACAGCTTTCCACTGTGAGATTTCATTTCACTAGCAGGGAATATTCTAGAAAGAAATAGTAATTTTTACCATGCTTACATTAGTTTTTAATGATAAAATTAATCACTTCTGTTCAGCATCAGTCCGTCATTAACAATCTTACTGTATTGCTGAAGATTCTTGTGACTTCATTGCTGTCAACAGTGTTTTGCCATTTTTTAGGAACTGCTGGCTTCCCAATGCAAAAGAGGTCTGATGTGAAGACCGCTGGCAAGAACAGATGCTGAAGCTGTATCTAACAATACATTTGCTTTTATAACCGGCCAGAGAAGCCACCAAGAATGTAAAATACTGCTTGGTGGCTTTTCCTCAGAGGGCACATTTCTTTATGTGATTTGGTATGACTGTTTCAGTAGATGGACAGCAATGTATAAAACCTGTTTGTTTAGTTTAGTTTTGGTTTGGTTTTGTTTGTGGTTTTTTTGTTTGTTTGTTGTTGTGGTGTTTTTATTTTATTTTTTAAAAGGAATACATAATACATGGTTTTATCTGATATTTGATGGTGGCTGTGACAACACAGTGATCTGCACATTTTGAATGATCTGTTGCTATCTGCTGTGTTTTCTAGCTGAACAGTTTGATGGTAATCCAGTTATATACTGGACATGGGAGCTGTGAGGAGTTCTTCTGATGTTCAGTTTGATAACCAAAACTTTATTTTCTTGCACATCCATAATAAGCTGCAGAAATTCCATATAAACTTGAGATATTTGTTAGTTTTTAATGATCACTTTTAGCAATTGTTGCTTATTTACTGAATTCAGTTATGTATTTTTATTTTCTCAGTTTCCTGGAAAGTTTCCCTGTGCCTAGAAAAGCATAATATTTTCTGTCTTGCAACCCTAATGAATAGTTGCTCATAACTAGTGAGAAACCAAAAGTTTTTATTACCTCTCTCAACCTTCTCAGAGTCTTTGGGTCTATGCCATTTGGCATCGTGTATCAATGCATCAGATTTTCTGGACAATCGTTCTCTTCATTGATGAACTGGGTGCATTTCCTTCACTTGACTTCTCAGTAACCTTCCTTAACTGATGATCTTTGTGAAAACATTGACCTTACAGATCTTAGTTTTTTCCAGTGTTTTCTGTAAAATACCTTTTTTGGTTCAGCACATTTATTTGAACTCCAGCTTTTGCTCTGATTTTATTCACGTTGTTTGCTATTTTCTGGAATTTGAGGAGTTTCATTTTGTCCTGATTCTTCAAAAACTTCTACAGGGAGGCTACAGATAAAAATCCAGAAAGAAAATCCAGGTACTAGGGATACTGCTGTAATCTACTTGTTTATTCCTTGTTTTGTTCCTGTTTCTAGCTATTACATTATTGTTTATCTATCATAGAATCTATTGTTATCAAATGGTCTCAGATCAGTACAACTACACTCTGTTCAACTGCTTCTTCACCATTTCACTAAAATATGGTTTTATTAATTGGGTTTAAAATATATCCATCCTTCTATGGTGAGCTATAGTTAGCACAGACTTTGATTTGAGTGATTTACAAGGCTTAAAACAATAAGAAAAAAAATGGTCTGCTCAAAAAGTGTGGGTTTATTTCTTCAATATTTGTGCAGATGGCACAACAGACATCTCCTGTCAATAGCTTCTAAACTTGTAATTCTGCTTTGAAGTTTTCTACATATGTAGATAAATATGCAAACAGTTTTGTAATTTTTTGTCACAAACTGTGTTAAGGAAAGACACTGATCTATACAGAATCTATACAGCTGCTTTATGTTTATAAATTATTTCTTCTGATACTTTACATCTCACTGACTAATTTAGCAGAAATAGAGTCATCTTGCATGAAACATCACTGGGAGGTTGAATGCCATCTGAAAATATTCCAGGAACATTTTAAAACTAGTCTGTCAAAGCTTTCTTCAGAGATTGAAAAAAACATGCTTTTTTCAATTCACTGAACAGGTTACCCAAGAAGTGATTTTTGCATCTGGTGTGGTGATACAGTTTAGACTGGAGCTCCAAATTCCAGATATATTTCAATTTTTTAATTTTCAGAAACTACTAGTTCTGGTAAATGTAGCTCAATTTTGCACATCCTGTAGGCTGAATAAAACTTAATTAGTAAATCAGGATGGTTCCCTGTAGGCGTTATGGTACCTGTGTTGGCAGGTGGGACTTCCCACGTGTGTCCTTTGTGCTGGAGTAGGTGGGCACCCATCAGCAGCCCAGTAGAGATCCATCTGTTGTCTGTACCCTATCCCTGTCAGCCCTGTGCAACTCTGCAACCAGGGGCATAGCATATCCCCAAAACATACACACAAATGCTTTCACTTTAAAAATACGTTATTTAGTTAAAATCACAATTGTTCAGCTTTTTCTATGCCAAGATTCTCAAGACAATGGTTGTGTGTGAGCTTTCTTAAACACAAGTGGTGCTGCTGAAATTGAAGTGTTACCTGCCCATGCAAAATCTGCAATGCAAGAAATTGCAGTATTGTGTCCTTATCAAATGTGACGTCAGATAAACCCCTTTTCTGTAACTTCTCCATGTACCATCATGTCACCTATTTCCAGACATCAGATGTCCATGTTGTTTTTTTCAAGTTTTAGGGAAGAGAATTTAGGAGTAATAGGAACTAATTTTTCTGTAGTTCACTGCTGGTCTCAAGGACCATGTACAAATGCTTAGGAACTGCTCGTGCTGACATGCAATATATTTCAATAAGTTGCAAGTATTCTTTTTCTTCAGAACATATTTAAAGTAGATCATATTTAGATTGGGTTTGAGTGCATGGTTAACACTTAATTTTTATGGAGCAGATACAAGTTTTTAAAAATCATTACTATGCCTAATTAATAGCATGCAAGATGGTTGGTTGGTTTGTTTTTTAAACTTTTTGGTGTGTATTGTATAAAGAAGAGAAATGTTCAGAAATTTTCTGACACAAGCTCTGTCAAAAGCTGCTGATTTCTTAAGTAAAATACTTTTTGAAAAATTAATTTTTATATTCTGCTATTGAAACATAATCTGTTTTCTGTCAGAAAACCACTTTATAGCATGTGTATCTGCTTGACTCAGGGACAGATGTATTTGAGCAACAGTCTTGAAACAGTCATACCTCATTGAACGTTCTGGAGTTAATGGCTCCATCTTTTTCATTTTCTCAACCTGTGACCTGTCCCAGCTGCAGAAGCAAACTCTAAGTCCTTGAAGCTTCCAGAGAGCCACAATATCTTGAGAATTGCTTCTCAGCCACTTAACTCTTTATGCTAAATGATACCTTCCTGATGTGTTTGCAGTAATGACTTTGAGGATATTTTGATGAACGTGTTCAAATGGCCATGATCTTGAAGAAGCAGGGAGGAAAACTTGCTGTTCTTCTAGTCTCTCCCACTACTGCCTTTCTTACCTGATTTGGAAATTACCCCTACTCACAATGGTGATGCAAGTAAGGATACAAAAGAAAATTTCTGACAGTATTTCTGAAGTATTCGGCCCATTCTAAAACTTTTTTAGAGCTGTGGCTAAGAAAGAGAAGGTAAAACCTCCTTGGGTCCTACACTGAAGATGTTGGTTCTCAATTCTCTTTTCTCTTATGGTGACTATTTAACACTGATCTCATCTGTTTTATCTGCATGTTCCCACTGTTTATATGTCACCACAAATACTGTATATTAGCAATATGTAAAATTCCATGTAAGGCCTGAATCAGTGACTACATTCAATGGAGGCTTGTTGGAAAAACAGTTTACACAGGTACACTGCTTAAAAGCAAAGAGAAGGAGCCTTTCCCACATGAAAGTCAATAGAGAAATGGACAAGAGGGATCTCTTTCCAAAAGAGGCTTTGGGTGCTTGTCATTGAGGTTTTAGAGACATTGAGCAGCCAATGCAGTGGGAACCATCCCAAATGTGCCCGTATCTAGACAAGTAAACTACTCTACTCTGTCAGTTGAGAAGCATATCAAGTCCTCATCAAAGAAGTAAGCAGCATGACTTTCCTATTTATATTTTGTAATGGAGATGTATTTGTAGGACTATCTTCATCTTAGATACGGCAATTTTTGTGATTTTTGCCAGCAGAAATAGGTTTAAAATTGACATTTGTGCCCATACAGAAAACTAATCTGATGTAAGAGTGATAGACTTACTATGGACACAGCTGTTAGAAGAAAAAAATAACTGAAAAATTAAAAGAGCTCAAATTTTTTCAAATGTTTCTGTTTCCTATTACACTGAAATCAGGGTGTAAAGAATGTGAAAGGAGGACCCACTTGAAATAAAACAAAAGACTGAGTTGTGTGTGTGTTTATCTGAATGGAGTGAATGGTCAGAATAAATAGATGTAAAATTAAAAGCTTCTTTTGTTCACACATAGTAGATAAATGAATCTAAAGAATAAGTTGTAACAAGTTGTTTCAACAAAGAAGCAAAATTAAATATTTCAAACCTATATATTTTAATTGCACTGAATTATGCAAAGTAAACCAGAATTAATGTTAAGCTCATATGTAATTACTTACAATGTGAGACTAACAATAAGTGCGAGGGTATTGGACAATTCAAGTATCAGAACCTTTAAAAGCTACAATGTGAATTGAATATTGTATAGAATATATTTAGCTTTGCAGTAAAGATGCAACCTGAAGTTTTGATAGCAGGACACAACAGTAATTCAGTTGGCCAAAAACTTACATAGAATTGTTAAAAATGAAAGAAGTACATATTATATAAGACTGTATCAGCACTGCTTGAAGTGGAACTTTTTTTAAAAAAGTGCAGTATGTGAGATATTCTGGGTTTTAATATCTAATTTTAATTAATTTAATGCTATTATTAAAAAAAAATTAATTTTCCTGACAGAGAAGTAATAATTTTTGACTTTGTAACAAAGTGCAAGATAATTTATCTCTTTGTGCTCCACATAATCCCACAGAAATCATTAACAGGAAATATTTTCTTTATTGCGCTATACAGAGCAATTTATAGTACTTGAATATAGTATAGTTAGACACACAAAATATGTAGGCCTAGTGCAGGGTAACAGCCATAAACATAAAAGTTCATCTGCTGCTTCTTAGAATGCATGCTTTTTAGTATCTTTCTGCCTACCTACCTATTTTGCTAGATCTTAGGAGGGCGTAGTCACAGATCATAACAGCAACTGTTCATCTGTCTTCATCTATTTAAAAAGACAGTAACAGTTGAGATGCAAACACCCAAGGAAAGTATATTTTATGGCTATCTACAGAGTGTATTCTTTATTTCTGGACAACTCTACTTATTTTATTTTATTTTAATTTATTTTATTTTATTTATTTTATTTTATTTTATTTTATTACTGAAGGAAATATCTTTATGCCAAGAGAAGGAGATATTGAAACTACATTTTTGTGTAGTCCTAAAAATGAGTTGCACAACAACTTTATTATTAAACAACCACCACCTTAGGAAGTTTTAAGATCCTAAAGCCATTATTTTAAATTTTCTGTTTTATTTCCATAAGCACATATTATAAGAGAAATTTGAACAGAAAGGCACAGAGACATATTACAGTATTAGGAAAAAATATTTTTACTGGGACAGTGGTGAGGCATTGGAACAGGCTGCCCATGGAGGTGGTGGAATCATCAACCCTGGAGGTGTTTAAAAAGCATCTAGATGTGGCACTTCAGGACATGGTTTAGTGGTCCTGATAATATTTAATATATGGTTGGACTTAATGATCTTGAAGGGTGTTTCCAACCTTAATGATTTTATGAGACTTTACTGATAATCATCTATCAGATATATGTGATTTTAGGGTTGGAACATAGGATAATTATTGACAGTGACTTCAGGAGGTCCTCTCGTCCTGCTCAAACCATATGATGCAAACCTATCTTAAGGTGTTGTCCAGTATGAGAATAAGCTATGGCTTAGAACCATTTCTAACTCTCCTCCTTTTCCAGGAGAAAATAACTTTTTCATTAAGCTTAGAAAATGTTTTTGAAGCATACTCAGCACTTAGCTCTTAATAGTTATTTTGAGTTTTAATATTTCTTACCTGTGAATAGCAAGAAATATAATCAGTGCTTAAGAATGAAGTGTATGTTACTGAATGGCTGTATTAATGTCATGGTTTAGGGTCAGGGCAACCCCTTAGATCTGTAACAGGTGCTCCCTGTTAAACCCCCTCCCTCCCCAAAGGGGAAGAGAAAGGGAATAAGGGAGAGAGACTTAGCAATTAGAAAAGGAAACTAGAACAGCTTTAATGAAAATGAAATTAATAATAATAAAAATGGAATAAATACAAATATATACAAAACCAATACCGAACCCAGCCCCCCCAATGGCAATTACATCACTGTCACCACTGATTCTGTGGAGAGAAAAGAGACTGAGATGAAAAGTAAAATCAGTGAACAGAACTGTTCTCACTCAAACCAGGACAATTAAAGATCTCATTTGCTTACTATTACAGCTTTAATTGTTGAGCATACTCTGAAATTATGGTTTCCCTCTAGTTGGATTGAAAAAAGGCATTAGTGAATTAATCCTTCCATATATTGCTTGCTTTTTTCCCCCTGTGTCTTATTAATATTTTTGTGCTACTCAAGAAACAAAACTGAATACAGAATAAGCACTTGGTAGAAATTAAAAGAAGGAAAAATTCTTAAGTACTTTTATATAAATTTCTTTCTCTATAGCCAGAGGAACATTCTGAATAATTTCCTAGGAGTGGAAACACAAGAACCAACAGTTTTTCCTGAAGGGGAAAAGAAATGTCGCTGTTACAAAGTGACTTTTTTCCTTTTCCAGTCTGTATAATTTATTGCTTTTAGTACTATCCGTCCAAACAGTAAGAATTGAATCGCAAAACCTCATGTTGTTAAAAATGAAGTACATTAGAAGTACATTAATTAATTCCATTCTGTATTAAATTCAGTAATTGTATTTGTAGGGATATTTTCACATGTCTAAGAACCATACAGATTTTTAAAAATTTACCTGTCTGCCTTAAACATTGAGAGGTTTTTTTGTCCCTGGAGTTTTCCCACTATTTTGATAACTTTCAAGAGCATTTTTTTTACCTTCCACCAACTTCTTACTATGTTCAACAAAGATACACTCATTTGTGCAATGTCCCTTTTTAGCTCCTAAGAATCTGTTGATAAGTAAGCAGCAGGTATAAATAAATCTTGACATAAAATACAGAAGACTTTTAAATTACTCTGAATAACTATGACAGGCTACTGCTGAGGGGAAAATGAAAACCCTGAAAAACACTCAGATTATTAATGCAATCACGATTGACTCAACACAGCATGGTCATGATTCAGTAAATAATATTGCATTAAGATGACAGAATTGTCATGGTTGGAAAAGACCTCTAAGATCACCACATCCAACTGTCAACAAAAAAAACCAACAAAAACAAACAAACAAACCCATAAAAAATAACCCAAACCCCACAGTTTTTTGTGGTTGTTTTTTTTAAAGCCACCTCACCATCTTACTAGAGCATGTCCTAAGGGCCTCATCTACAGTTTTTGAACACCTCCAGGGATGGTAACTCCCTGGGCAGCCTGTTCCATCGATTGACTATTCTTTCATTAAAGAAATTCTTCCTAATATCTGATCTAAACCTCCCCTGGTGCAACCTCAGGCCTTTTCCTCTAGTCCTGTTATTTACTTGAGAGGAGAGGCCAACAGCCTCACTACATCCTCCTTTCAGGTAGCTGTAGAGAGTGATAAGGCTTCCCCTCAGGCTCCTCTTCTTCAAACAATCCCAGTTCCCCCAGTCTCTCCCCAGAGAACTTGTTCTCTAGACCTTTCCCCAGCTTCATTGCCCTTCTCTGAACTCGCAGCAACTTTTTCTTGTATTGAGAGGCCCAGAGCTGAACACCTCACTTGAGATGCAGCCTCACCAGTGCTGAGTACAGGGGCATGATCACTTCCCTTCTCCTGCTGGACACACTATATGTGATATAAGCCAGGATGGAGTTGGCCTTTTTTGCCACCTGGGCACACTGCTGGCTCATGTACAGCCAGCTGTCCACCAGCACCCCCAGCTCCTTTTCTGCCAGGCAGCTTTCCAGCCACCCTTCCCCAAGCCTGTAGTGTTGCCTGCAGTTGTTGTGACTGAAATGTAGGACCTGGCACTTGGTCTTGTGAAGCCTCATACAATTTGCCTTGGCCCATTGATCCAACCTCTCCAGATCCCTCTGCAGAGCCTTCCCGCCCTCAAGCAGATCAACACTCCCACTCAATTTGGTGTAGTCTGCAAACTTGCTGAGGAAGCACTCAATACCCTCATCCATGTGATTGATAAAGATGTTGAACAAGACCATTGCCAATACTGAGCCCTGGAGAACAGCACTTGTGACTGGTCACCAACTGGATTTAACTTCGTTCACCCCAACTCTCTGAGCTTGGCCATACAGACAGTTTTTAACCCAGCAAAGCATATACCTGTCTAAGCCATGAAACACCAGTTTCTCTAGCAGAATGGTGTGGGAGATGGTGTTGAAGGCTTTATTAAAGTCCAGGCAGTCAATGTCCACAGCCTTTCTCTCGTCCTTTAGGCAGGTCACCTGGTCATAGAAGAAAATCAGGTTGGTCGAGCAGGACCTGCCTTTCCTGAACCCATGCTAGCTGGGCCTGACCCCCTGGCTGTCCTGCCTTTGCTACGTCAGTGCACTCAAGATGAACTGTTTCATGTTTTTTCCTGGTCCCAAAGTCAGACTGGCAGGCCCATAGTTCCCCGGATTCTCCTTCAGCCCTTCTTGTAGATGGGCATCACACTGGCAAGAAGACATATGGTTTTAGACTCTGCTATTTTGTAACCACAACTTTTTGTAAGTGATAGTTCTATTAACTATTATTAACTTCTGCAGCAGCTTTTATTTGAGTATTTCAGCATACTGACATTAGCAATTGGATTTCCTGTAAAACTAAAAGAGTGTGTAAGGATCACTTCAGCAGCAATTAAAACAGCATTACCAGAGAAGTAGCTGTTTAGAAAACATGCGCAGTAGGTTGGGAAATGTAGAAGGAAATTTGAGTAAGGCACATTACTGTATAGCATGGAAATCTACCATTTTGTCAAACATCCACTGCTATTTTAGTCATCAGATTGACAGTTCAAATCTTCTCTCAATTAGTATCTCTGTTCAAGATCTTATGATCATACAATGAAGATCAGTTTACAGTGGATCCTGAAAAAAAACATGTTAAATCCATGTTAAATGATTTTTCAAAATCCTTTCCTTCCATGTAATCCAAATGCTTTTATTCAGATTCCTAAACATTTGTAATGCTATCTGTTAATACACTGGTGAAATAGCATTAATCTTCATAAAGGCATTGTTCAATATTTTTTTTCTCCTCAGGTTTGATCCACACACAAAACTTAAGCACTATTTGACACTATGTAGTTCTGTCCTTTTAAAAAACTGAAGCTCTAATTAGAAGACATCCCTCAGGCTCCTTTTCAAGGTTACTCACTCATGAGAATTGATTTTGTGTCTTAAAGGTTTGTTGTTTTTTTATTCTGCTGTTACTTTTAGAACAACATTTCATCAACATAATTATCAATTCCTTTCAATACCCAAGATTTTTTTTATTTTACTTTTTTTTTTTTTAAAAGAAATCCCAAGATAAATGATTAGTGTGAATAACATTTTGCAGAAAAAACAGTAATACTCAATGAAAAGTCAGTGGAATTGGGGCATAAACCTTTCCAGCTTCTACATAAAGAAAATTCAAAGTCAGCTTTTTCTTAATTCATACTGAAGTAATATAAGCACTCAATTTGCATATGAGAGGCTTGGGTGGGTGTTGCACAGAAAGAACAGCTTGTTCTGTTTTCCTGCAAATTGAATTTTGCTTTTTGTAAATGCTTCACAACCAGATTTTGTCTGCCTATTCTAAGCCTTGGTAAGGAAAAAATACACCTACTCTCTGCTAAACTTTACCTAAGATTTTTATTTTATTTACCCCCTCATATGCTTCCCTCTTTCTAGTGCATTGTCTTTGTTGCACTTTGTGGCAATAATATCTTTGCCTGGTAATAAATTGTAGATAGCTGAATAAGAACACTGAGTAGTGGAATATTTTCAGAAGGCACCTAATATTTATTTAAGGAAAATTATACAGATATTACAATATGTTGTATGGGAATATATTTAGAAGTATTACTAGTACTAAATTAATCTTACTGTATGAATTTTCTTGGTATTTTAACTACAGAAATTAATGGAAGTTTTTTCCTCTGGTTAATATATTTCATGTATTCTAACTCTGAAACTGGAGTTCAGGAGTGGAAATGGGCATAACAACTTTAGAATTATGTTGCCAGTAGTACATTTTCCCCTGAAAATAACAGTGCATGACATTCTGGTAAAATTAATATTTGGAGTGAAAAAAAATTGGAAAAATAGTCCTGATGGTGCCATAGGTCCCAGTTTAACAGTTTAATGTAACAAGTTTAGGAACTATTTTTTATAGAAAACTATTTTTTTATGAACTATTTTCTTATAGAAATGTAGGAGCTTTTCGTAGTGAGCAGTTTTCAGTAAATGAACTCAAAGTTACCCTGTGTGCATTCAGGGCTGAGTTAGAGGATGGTGTCAAGAGTCTACACAGTGCTTAAAAAAAAACAACCAGTCAATGCTGGTTTGATTTAAAAACCTAAACATGCTGACAAACCCAAATGTGCCAACATTAATTTGTCACATTATTACAACCTTAACTTCTAAGAAAAAAATTCATACTACCAAGACTTGAACATTTATTTAAATTAAAAGATAAACAGTTTAATATAAAGAACAATTACCTCTGCTGTCTTTACAGTGTTTCTCAATACAATCAGGAAACCACATGACACAGAGTTCAATAACTATCTTATTTATATATTGTTTGACCTTCTATTAATGAATTCTGCTCTGACATACTGAAGTAACTTCTGCACTCAAAGTTTGGCCACAGAAGTACTTTTAGAGAATGGATTGAGTATGGCATCATTTTTCTTTAGCAACTATCTTACATATTTAACCTGTTTAGTATAGCTAAGAATTTTTTACCTGTGAAATCATGCTTCAAGGTGCACTTCTCATTAGAAATACAGATTCTCAAGTTCCTGTTACTAAGCATTTTTATTAAATGCCCTTACAAAGGCACCACATTTTTATGGATTCTTTTTCTACAATAGTGATTGATTTATTTGAATAATACAGATTGAAAACTCTTGGAATATTAGCTGTATAGAACTGTGTGTGTACACTAGGCAGAGTTTAGCTAAACAATCTCCTATTACTTCAGTGGAACTGTTGTTAGATACAGGTAGTAAGGGTTACCAAATAATATAACCTCAATATAGCCTCACTGTAGGATATGCTGTTTCTGTTAAGAGCTACATTCTCTTTCTTTTTTCTTTTTTTCTTTTGTTTTTCGAATCCTCCTCACCCTGCTACTCTTTTGTTCTTACTCTGATCTTTTTCTCCATTGTTTGTGTTGGGTTGGTTTTTTGTGGTTTTTTTTTTGTGTTTTTGTGGGGGGGTTTTGTTTGTTTGTTTTGTTTTCTGTATGTCCTGCATTTATTATATATTCAGTTTGTCCTAGACTAAATTCAGAAGAAAAAACCATCTGTGCAAATGTATGAGTATTATTCTTTCAGAGCAAATATCAATGTCTGATTGGTTAACTGTTAATATCCAGACTTTTTTTCTTCCTGTTATTTTGTACCAAGATAATGCTCTTACTCCTGTGGTTTTACAAGATTGACACCTAAGGCTGGAACTGCATTGCTCCTTCAGGAGCTGGTTCACAAATCAGTTGCTGGTTTTGCCTTCTCCCATATCTCAAAATGAGCTTCACAGCTCCTGCAGAGCTGAAGTGTGGGTCTTTTCAGCACTGGTCACTGGGGACTGCTGCCAGTGATGCCACATCTCTAAGCATGAAAGCACAGCCCTCCTTGTTAAAATTTGTATTTTTTTTTATTTGCAGAGCGCTTCAGCTGCATAATGTGTTGAACCAACACTATAATTCTTACTGGTGTTGAACCAGACGTTCAGTTCAGAAATGTATCGTGGTTGATACAATATGTGCATAAATTGCATGAAGTATTGTTTGTGTTGCCTATAAGCAAACACAGAAGTTACCACTTTCTTCTTCAATTAATATTTTTCTTAATTGAATAACACTTTTCAGAATACCTTGGTACTCAACTGAAAGACTTCAAAATGCAAACCTTCATTCTTTTTTTCTCTAGGATCAGTATCTGTCGGGTCTCTTTTGTACTGGCCCTCAAGGCAATTGATATGGATATTTGTCACATGAAATAACTAAGATCTAGCTCCTGTCTCCTGATGGAGCTTTTTAAAAGTTTTTCTTTGTCCTTTCCCTGTTTCACGTCTGGTGATCTTTCACCGAGCCTGGTATTCTTGGAATCTGCAATACCTGCACTGCATCAGCTCAGCCTGATCTCTTCTCTTTTAAGGCTTTTATCAGAAACCAGAATCAAAGACATACAATGGAAGAAAAAATGTAGAAGAAATAATATGACAATGCAAGAAATAAAATGAAAAAGCTGCATCCAGTTACTGAATTCATATTTCAATATAATCTATTAAAAGCAATGTACAATGGCTGTTTCAAACTTCGTTTATGAGAATACTCTCTAATACAACAAAATTATGAATGTCCAGCTATATAACTATGTTGCATAGGAAAATAATATGATTCTGCAGAACTGTAATTTCACCATAATACCAATCCATAGAGTAATTTTAATAGTGATTCTAAAACCTCCTATAACTTGTATTCTGCAAGTATGCTTTTGGATTAAAACCTATAGGATTCATGAACTAAGTAAGTTAACTTTAAATGGCTTGTATGACACTTAGCTTTACAAGCAATGCTAATTTAAAAGCCGTTGTCATAATATAAGTGTATTTGTAATTTCTTTATTATTTTTTCTTTAAAATATATATTGTGAGTAATAAATAATAAGAATTACTAATATTGCTGGATGATGTCCTATGTCATGTTTTTAAATGAAAAAGTGATAGGATACAACAGAATTACCAAGGTGTATTTTAAACAATATAATAGGTTAACTTCTGTTCAATTTTGGAAGTAATATTATTAAAACATCCTTTTTTAGTGAAGTTCTTGAAACTTGTTCTACCGGTTTGCTATTTTACACCACTAGGTGTCACTGTAGCTGAATCCTAACGCCAATTTTGTATTAACTCTGTGCTGCTTTCAGCCACTGGATGGTGTCTTTCAATTGTGTTCAGGTACAAAGCTTTCTAATAAGCTGATTTACACAAAGCAGATTACTTGAATGCTTCATTTAATGTTACAGTGCCTCTAAAAGCCTATGTTCTGTTTGCAGATAAAAACTACTATAGATGTCTGAATTTTAGATTTCTAATGAATTCTGGAAAGTTAATACTCAAAAGAGAACTGGGAAGATGTACATTTCAGTGGTTATACAATAGTCTTGCTTGAGGGGAGGTTTCTTGTGGTGTGGTTTCTGTGAAGGTTAGGTACACTGTGATCTGAAGAATTCTTTCAGCTTCATCAGAGAAATTTCAGGTTTATTGAAAAAAAGCATGCAGTGCACTGTGATTAGTAGGGTGTTGAAAAACATCTGTGTACTTGCTTATTTGGCATTCACCTAGCACAGTAATTGTAACAAAAATTTTTCTAGTACTAGGGCAGATAAGAAGGCATAGGGTCTTCTTATACATGTATAATCCTTCAGCATCACAAGTGTTCCATAAAGCATTGAGAGTTTGGTTTTGTTGAAGGGTCTAGGGTTTTTCCAGGGTGGATCTCTGCATTTTTTTTTCCTCTCTGTCTTCACTTTCCTGATCTCCTGCAAAGCTCACCTCTGGCCTGGCACCAACAAGCCAACCAAGGGAGTAAGACTCCAGAGCCTCCCTCCCACAGCCCTGGCCACCCAGAAAGATGCCTCCAGCTCTGAGTGGGATGTTTTGGCGTAGCTTTGTGTGTAGGTGTGATGGCAGTGCCCAATGTGAGTCACCTGCAGTGAAAGATGGTTGGCATCCTTCACATCTGCAAGCAAAGCCCATCTGTGCTGAGTGTGGCCTGGCTATGCCAGCTCCTTTCTTCCTCAAGAGGCAGAAAAGCATTTTCTTCCTTTGCCCTGGTTTCCCTGCTAATCTATGCTACTAGTTTGTAAATTTGACCATAAATTAAGCCTAAGCATAGCTGGATGAGGATCTGCCATGTTGCACAAGGAATCCTTCCTGGGCATCTTGCACTGCAGTGGCAGCTTCGCAAATGCTTCTGCTTCCCCAGAATTGGAGGCAGATGGACACTGGGGCTCCATTTGAAGACCCGTGAGCACAGTTATGTTGATGGGCTGTGACTCCCAGCAAACGCGTACAAGAGAAGCATGCACTGCTTTTATCTCAAAGCTCAGCTCTGCTTGCAGAGTTAATTTTGTAATCCTCTCTTGTTAAAAACCATTTTATTGGTTGTTTAATATTGTATCAGAGCAAGTTTGAAGTCCACTGAGATAGGGAAAGATGGTGCTTAGGTCATCACAGATATTAACAAGTTCCACGGGCTGTAGTGCTAAATTCAGTCTAGTCTTTTAAAATTAAAATTCACAGAATCTGTTGGTTATACATCCGTATTTACTTCATTTACCTGTGGGGGAATGTAAAGACCTCTTCCTTTTAAAACATTTCGAAAATATTAAGAAATTTCATTTCCAGTGTGAAATGAATTTTCTTATGAAGTTCATGTTGATACTGACTACAGGTGGGTGTTTGTTCTAAGTAAATAAGAGTGCAAAAAGTATCATACACAGTTTGCTTTTGGATAGTTTACTTATATACAAAAGGAATTAATGGAAGCAGAGAAAAATCTTACAGGCTGCTGTGAATTGGCACAGGTCTGCATTCTGTTAACTTTTTTACACTTGAATAAACCCAAAACACTTGATGGTTTTTAGCATACACTGTTGTGTCAAGTGTCTTCAGGTCCACCTATATGTATGGTGCATTAAACTAGCCAGAGTTCCAGAATTTGAAAATCATTTAAAAAAACCTGTCTTTGTGGGATGGAAGTCTAGTATAAGACATTGATGGCACATCACCTGCCTTTAAAATCCGAAATGAAGAAAACTGCTTTTTGCCACTGAACAAGATATATTTTAACCCATGATCACACCTCTGGTTCAGAAAATCAGGTATTTTTTCCACAAACTAATCACTGCCTTGACTTCCTTTGCCTAACAGTTAAAATGTGACCTATTCTGCAATGATTTGCATCTTTTATGTAGAAGCGGAAGGATGCAGATAGCCTTAATTATTGTCAAGAACACATCAGTGTACTTAATGGGAGAAGTATTGAACCTGTGAGGTGCATCTCTTCATGCTTGAACAGCAAATATAGTTGCAAATAGCTGAGGAAACCAAAGGAATATTATGAAGCCTCAGTGGAACACTTTCAAGCAAATAAGTTTCAATAAATTGAGTGCATTAATTAATGAAAGGTTAAATGAGCAGACTGAATCAGAAGTTCAGTCACTAATCATTGTAGTCAAAATAGCAGGATTGCAGTGATTTAATCCACTAATTTATACAGTGTAGTATCTACAGCACTTCCAGGTTACAAAAAATTGAACAAGATTTTGCTAATCTGATCTCCTATTAAATCTAAAGAGAGTTACTTTATTTTAGGCTGTTTGTTGTCTTCATTGTGAAGCATTTTTTACCATGACCCAGCAATTTCCTCTGTGGAGGGAAGGGCTCCCTAACTTCTTTTTAAGTGTTTCATTTTTCCATGCCTACTACCTGCCTCTCAGCCCTAGTTGTGGCTTCTGTCCTTCTGGACCTCTATCCTCTTCTATCCTTCATGGACCTCTCAGCAGTAATAGTCACAGGTACTGTTGCACTGGGTAATGACCAAGAACTATGCTGCTGAATCTTCTAGTTCTCATTCTCCTGCTCCTCCTGCCTGCATTGCTGTAGCACCCAAGGACACCATTCCCATTGTGGGAGGTGCTGTATATAGTGAAGAGCCTTTCCTCTGAAGGTCAAGGTCTTCCTATTTGTTTCTTTGACATTATTGAGGTGTCTTCAGAGTGATGTGAGCTCTCAGTGACAACCTTCTTCTACTGCTGTTGACTCTTCAGCACAAGTAATTTCAGCCTGCTGTTATTTCTGTTCCTTCACATATTTCTAAAATTCGTGTTTGTACCAATAAAATTGCCTATATTTGTTTCACTGCCAATTTTAGAAGGTAGGTTTCTTGTTTGGAGATTGAATTAAGATTTCAAGAAGAAATGCTAAGCTTCGAAATAGACTCAGAATTTTACATGTTCTGCTTAATTTTTACTAGTTATTAAACAGGCTGTTAAGTACAACGAGAAAATAACACTTTGGTTGAGACAGTTCTTTCAGTCAGTGAATTGAACTTACTCCATATTTTGTCTGTGAAAGTCTATTCCCTGCTGTACAAAATGTTTTGGTGTTTGTTTTTTTTTTCAGCTTTTCTGCAACTGCTCTGCTATTCTGCCATAAAGAGAAATACGGAAGTAGTATGGGAGGGAAAACAACAGCTGTATGTAAAATCCAGAATTTAAAAAGATGCAGTTAGCCTTCCTGGACTCTCCTGCATTCCAAGAGTTTTAAGGAAATTTTAAGGATGTAAAGCATACTCTTATTCCTTCAAGAAACCCTTAGGTAAACTGAATTCCCATCCATTCTGCAGGTATAGGAAGCATAAGGATTTTTAATACAATCTGCCCATAGAACAGATGAATCATAGGAAATTTACAAATAAAAATGAATGCTTCAGTTTTCATTAAGAGAAATCAATTAAGAGCTCCCTATGAAAAATAAAATCTGGATCAATCCATTGTGTAAGATGTGATGTTTAAAGGTCAGAAAAACAGCTTTATTGTAGAAGCTTCTCTATATGTAGTCCTTGTTTTCATTTATTATCATGCTGTTCGATGTGCTCTGCACAGGACTGCAGCAAATCAGTGTCTTTATGAACCCAGTGTGTTGCCATACTGAATTACACTCTAGAAGGCAGTGGGGGTAGGGAGCTTTCAAGCAGTCTTTACTGTTCTGCCATGTTCTCGTGCACTATTTCATAACAAGACACCCTGAATGTATTCCATCAAATTTGATTTTATCATGTTCAAACATGTTTGCTGTGATAACCTTAAAACATTTCTTTATGTCAGTCATAAAGTCCCTTGTGGGTGTTGTAAGTGACAGGTGATGCTATATTAAAACAGAACTAAAAATGCTTTTGTTAAACAAATAGGAGGACTAAAAACAGTTCTACCAGATTTTTAATAGTACCTGTGATTTACATATCCAACTATTGCTGTAATGTATGTAAGAGTGTTTTCTTATTGTTTTCTGGTCCCTTTCAGAGGAAAAATCCATGATCTTTAGCTGCTAACTACTAATTGAGAAGCTACGGGATTAAGTTTGTCTTTAAAATAGAGGAAAAGTGTGTCATTTGCATTAGTCTTTCATGTTTAGCATGACTTCAGTGATAAGTAACAACATGATCGTATTAAGGAACAAAGCAAGCCACACTCAGAAACTGATTGCAGTTTATTCAGCTATGTTGTATTCCATGTATCAGGAGTTCTTTTTTAAAGAGGACATTACAACGTTTTTCTCAGATGAGCATCTTGCTAAGTAATTCTCTTATTTGTAGAGTTCCTCTATTTAATGACTTCAAGTTCACTGAAAGCAGATTTATGCAAAGTTTGCGTAAGTAAATATATGAGACAATCTTGCTAGCCATTAAGAGACTGCCCATTTGCAGGAGAGTGTTTTCTTTCTGAAATCTAAAGGCTTTCTTAGGTGCATACATTGTCTGCATTTAGGTTTTCAGAACATAATAGTTTCAGTTCAGCAGCCAGGATCAGTGTTGTTACTTCATGATAATGACTGTCACTTATTGAAGGGCTTTGTGTGACTGTGTTTAGGGTCAGAAAAGCACAATCCCTCTTTCAAGAGCTATTAGTTTAACATGTAAAGCCTGGCTTTAGTGCACCTTACAGTTCTGCAGTGAACCTTACAAGTGCGTTGAGCTGGTTGTTTTTTTATATGATTCTTGTTGAAGAAAAGCTGCCTTCTTTTTAGGAATTTCCTATATTTGATGCATTACTGACATGTATAGGCTTTTTTTTTTTTTTTTGTCACTTCAATACATTTTGTTGCAATATGGAAAAGGTAATGTTTATATGATGCTTCAAGGATGTGTGCAAAAGCTTTCCTTCAGTACTGTCAACTGTTAGGATTTGTACGTAAATGCTTTCAAAATCAGTGACAGAATTTACTTTATAGAGACTATTTTGAATAGTTGCTCTCATGAGATTGAGGAAATGTCTGTTTCAATTGAGCAGTTAGCTTTCTGATTCCTTAATTTAACTGCAGTGCAGGCTTTATGCATTTATAATGCAGTTAAAAATAGAGGAGCAAGAACTAATGTTGTAAGAGTGATATATGCATGCAAACACTGTACCAACTCAACTAAGAACTAAAATAACATGTCAAAAATAGGTGTTGCTTCTTGTGAGTACTTTTTTCCCCCATGCTAGAATAGAGAGTGGTATTAAATACCGGGGAGACACTATGCAGTCATCTCAGAAAGTTCGATCCAGCATCTCCTCAAAGAGGAAAAGTTAGGAGTTGATTTTGATCAGTGTCACCACACTTGGTAAGACAACATAATATTCTAACAGACAAGTATACAATGAGTTGTGGATAGAAAATGTCACGTTATAATATAAAAAGCTTTCAAAAACTACAGCACTGTCTATTGCAAAATACAAGAGTTGCCAGAAGCTACTGTTTGTTGGCAATTTTTAAATCAGAATGTCACATATGCATTTCCATGCAGTGGTGATCCATTAAAGAATGTCCTGCTGTTTATCCACACAGGAGACTGAACTGAATGACCCTTTTAGACACTTACAGACGTACTAGGAATCTATCTGTACAGCAAGGTATTTGTGCAATGCTGGTTGATTTCATTTAGTTAAACTTAATATCATTGCCCACTTCTCCCTCTCTAGGTAGGATTCAACTTTATTAGTTGAGATGTTTATTCACTGGCATGACTTGTTTGCTTCTCACATATTTATGGGGGTTGGTTCATAACCAATAGGTTTGTGTTGAGGAATACCTCCATACCCATCATGCAGTGGGACCAGACCCTGCTATGTACTGAGAGAGGATGAGCACTACTCCTGCTATGAACATCACATTCGCATTTAACCAGGTGGTTTTTGTTGGATTAAACCCTATATCAATCCATAGGGCAGAAAAGTTGTAAAAGAGTTTATAGAGCAAAAAGTAAGTACTTATAGACACACTTCTAGGCCAAACAACTGCCTTTACAGACACTGTTGCTCCAAATACATTATGCTTTCATGGATAGAAAATGTAATTTTACAAGGCAATAAAAATACTCCTTTTCTAGAAATACAGTTTAAATGCATTTTAAAAAATATGAGGAAAATTCTAAGCTAAACAAAAGGATTTCAGCACCATTTTTTTAGAAGAAACAAGATGGATAGTGTAAGAATTTGAGTTTGAATGGACACAATGATAATGCATGACATTATTAAGCTGTTCAGAACTTCCCTTCTGTGCTGTTTTTTCAGATCTCTGTACAGGGCATTTATATTAATAATGCATATTTTGTGCACAGTTGTCATGTTGTTTATAAATATTTATGAACAAGTTTTTGGTATAGTACAGATCCAAAATTATTCAAAGTTGCACATGTCAAATTCAGTGAGATAGACAACATATAGGGGATTTCTGAGTAGATGTTTTGATGTTCAATTAAGAATAGAAAGATACCTCTGGTTTTTGACTTTACTTTCAGGCTCTAATTTTATTTTTTAATTTTCTGAACCTTAGAGAAGTTCAAGGCTGAAGGAAACTATAATAGATGACTTTTGGGAAATGTAAAATTGTAACGGATGTGTCCAGGTTGCAAGTAACTGTTCAGTTTAGTTGCTGAAAATGTACTGCATTTACTGAGAAAACTGCATTTTCCTGGCCCTTTTCAGTGGCTAAAATAAGCTACTGGCATTATTTATTTTTGCACAAGATGACAGAATCATCCTATTGGCAATTAAAAAATACAGGAAAGCATTTTTTTTTAAAAAATAAACTCATGCTTCTCCTCAAGTTTCATAAATACTTAAGGGAGGTGGCTAGTTTAATGAACTCGTTATCTGTTTTGCCTCATGCTTTCACTTATTCATTTTTAAAGATTATTTACTTCAACTCTTCACGCTATAGATATTGGAAATTATTTATAATTAAAAATAAAATAAAATTAAATAATAATAATAAAAAATAATTATTCCACCCTTCCTCAAATATTTTGCCCAGTGAAACTTGTCACCTTATGCATAATGTGCTGAGTTTCTGATTACTTAAAGATGAGCTAAGGAGGATTAATCTATGTTTTCTAAAAGCATGAACTCTGTGCATACCTTCAATACCTTGCCATAAGCTGGATTTATTTAAGCACCTATATTCTACTCAGCAGTTTTATGTTTCCTTTAGCTACTGAAATTTGGTAATTCTTTTTCAGTTGCCACTAAGATGTTATTGTCAGAATACAAACATGATTCAACACTAAGAAACTCACACATTGTGAGGTCTCAGACTTGAACTTACTGGTGCAAAGTATTAGTGACTGAAATGCTAAATGAATGCTGGGTTTGTCTAGTATGTATGTTTATTATATATTGATTGTTCTCAAAAATTGTTAGTGTTCTCATATGGCAAATTGTTGAGGTTATTTGAGGTACAATATGATATCAGAATTTATCTGTTGCTGGTAATCAGGAAAGTGGAAATGGTTTGGAAAATTTTGAGATTCAAGCTTCTATACGGAATATTGAATTTCTTACCATTCCTATTGATACACTTCTTGCCAGCATGAACTGCTCTATGGCTATCATAAACCGCTTGGAGAAGCATACAAAAGAAACATACAAATTTTATTAACACTGTGTGGTTTTTGTGTGGAAAAAATGAGCATATGTTATTTGGGGCTACATGAACAGGGAAACATCTCTCAAAGTATTTTAATATTCTTCATAACTGTGTCTGACGGTGCCTGGTGACATGTCTTTTTGCTTTTCTTTTTACAGTAACATACTTGGTGCTTGCATCTATTGTGGGAATGAGATGATGCTGAGTAGGCTATTAATGTTTTATAATTTACTGTTAAAAAAATCACAGATGTTTTTCTGTCACACTCTGGATCCCTCTGGTGGCATGCTGTTCTGAACTTCTATTGGACATTGGTAGTGTAAATGAGGAAAAGCCTGTGGAGTTAAAAAAGATAAACAAATACCCAAAGCATGCCTTTTACATCTCATGAATTAAATTCCTTTCTTTTTAATTGTACATTATAGTGTTTTTTTAACGCTTCACAGCTAAAACATGAGCATAATATTAGTTATCTAGGAGAAAATTGGGAACATACAAGAAATACCGTACAGAAGCTGTTTTATAATAGAGTTGATCTCAGATAGAGCACATCAGTAAAGCCTGATTTTTGCAGCATGACTTCTGTGTGGTCCTTAAACACACTTCTCTCTCAAATCCTAAAATAACATAGGACTAGTGGTGATACAGTGACCCTATCCACTGAACATAATTATGGCTATTAAGGTCCTGATTTAATGGTACTTCACTGATTTCATAGTGCTATACAAGATGTCCACCTTTCCAGTGCAAGAGGGGAAATGATACAGTGCAGAGATTAATCCTGTCTAGATTCTTAACAGAAACATGGTACATTCTGAACTTTGCTCTACAGAGCTTCTGTCATGAATCAAGAAACTCTGTCAGGATCTGAGTAGGTGGATACATATTCCTTTAGTGATATATTCAGATGAATGACAGATCAGCTTATGAAATCATTTGCTTCACCTTTTTAACAGAATTACTGGAGACAAAGACTGCATTCACAGCCAGACATAAGTTTCAACTTCGTAGGTGTTTGCTTTTGTGCCAGCAGGATGTCTGTGGCACTCTACAGATAAATTTTGAATGACAAGCCACTTGTCAGTCTCAAAACAAAGTAATGCTTTGTCTCAGGAAAAGCTGGGCCATGGGATGAATGTGGTGTGTGCATCTGTATATAATACCCAAGTATTACTATTAACAAGATAGTCAGAACATTTCAGGACACTTTTGCATTCTATTTGCAAATTAAGTAAAAGACGAAAAAATACAAGCAGTTTAGTAGAAAGACTTTATCATAGTGGAGAAAAGCTGAAGAGCTCCTAGGAAAGAACCGGAACATTTTTTTTTCCCTGTTACTTGGATGGATACAATTAGACTGTACACCTGTCTTTTTCCTGATGTATAATAATACTTGGAGTAGAAAATGTGGTTTTGGTACTCTAGAGATAGTGTTCAGAGATCCAAAAAATCATGGTCTGGCCAGATTCCCTCTTCAGATTAGTGCAGCGCTACCTTTTTTGGAGGGGTACATTTCATGGATAATTGTCCTTTTTGTAAACTTAGGATGAACTTTTACAATCCTTTTGATCCATGTACTCATGGGTCCTTCCCACAAGTAATTACAGTTTAGTGTTTTAAGTAAATAAGAAAATACAGCACTGAAAGCTGCAGTTGTGCGATTAGAACTGCTGTTATTCATCCTCTTAAATGAAGCAGTGGTAAACCTATTATGCTGAAAACAAAATCTAGAATCATAGAATCTCTTTTGTTTCTCTGAGTATTAAATATTTCCCATTTTGTCTATGAATTTGAGTTTCGAAACTCAGTGACTGTCATACCTCATCAATTTTGGTAGTAATCTCAAACTTTTTTGGATTGTAGATAACTGTTTTCCATCTCTAATGAATTGTTCTCCACTGCTAGAGTGACTAGTTCTGTATAGGTAGGAAGGATAGGCTTTAATGCAATGCTGACACTTGAAACTAAAATGAGGGCTATGAGCATTCTTCTCTGCAGTGAGCTCTGAGACCATAAAGAGCAATTGTGCCCTGTCTTCTGGACCATGATAGGACTTAGTCTTTCATGCAGGCAATGGGACTTGATAGGAGAATTAACAATATGTTTGAATAGTGTCTTCAATGTTATGCCTGGGTTTGCTTCTTTCCTTTTAGCATTTCCTGACCTTTTTTTTTTTATTATTATTTATTTTTTATGTCAGTGTTTTTCCTACCCCCCTGATCTTTAGTTTTTAAGTTACTGCCTAAAATCTCCAGTCACAGATCTTGATATTAGCCATTCAAATACATTTTGAAGGTTGTTCTATCCTACCTCCCCCACCCAAAAGACCAGTTATTGAAGTGAAATGAGTGAAATGTATTGAAGTTACAATAATGAGTGAAAATATTAAGTGAATGAGTGAAATAATGAAGTGAAATTCAAGAAAATGTATTATTTTTAAAGAAAAGGAGAAAGGAAATCCTGAAGTATTAATGGGACACCCACAGACAGATCAGGAAGATCAAGGAAGAGAAGAGCTATAAGGTGTTATTTAAAGAATACAATAAAAAAGCTTTAGAGTTGTTAGGGAAAAGATCTATCCATGTTTGCAAGATGGCAAAGAAGCAAAAAAAAAGTGAAAAAAATTATGAAATGGGGAATGAAGTCTAGCATCTTGATTGGGGCGGATCAATGGATCAAAGTTTATGTATTAGTCAGTGATTGCCTGTGCATAGACCAGCACACAAGAAGCAGAAGGACTTAATACAGTAGAGATAATCTCACCTCCCACAGGTCTTTCAAATTACTAGTAACTTATCTTTAATTTCTTGTAAGACTCAGAAACACAGCTCTGTGCCATTTTACTTGTCTTTCAAAAAGAGTTTTTTCAAAACCTCTTCTTTGAAGAGTTTAGTATTAGCATTGAGCTCTGTTTTTACTAAGTATATTATGCTATATCTACTGAAAACAATGTATATTATGTAGACTATACTTTTGCTATCAGGTAAAAGTCTTCTACTATTGCTGAGAGTGAAGGTAGTATATAGGTTGTAAAATGCATATTCGAACTTTTCAGGTCAGGTGCAGCAAATGGGTAAATAAATCATATAGATTTCTTTTGTTTTCACACAATATTGTGTAAAATCTCAGCTCCCAAAGAGGTTGTGATGTGAGCTGAGAAGTAGTATCTTAGGTAAAAAGGTAAAAAAGATTAGGAAAAAATTATTACTTTAAAAAGACCAAGTTAGTGGTTGTTTAAAAAAAAAAAAAGAAAAAAAAAAAAAGAAAAAAAAGCTAGTAGGAAGTAAAACATTGGCAGACATATTTCTTCCTAAAAAGATCATTCTGAAGCCAAACTGATCAGATTTATACTTCTGAGCCTTCAGTCTTTGGGCTTGGATGCAATCCCTTAACTATGGAAGAGGCTGTGCTGTCATGTGAATAGCAACACTACTCTGTGTTTAAGGTACCACTAAGGGATGGGGCGGCATGCCAGAGTCTGAAAGGCTTAATGGAATAAGAAAGGCAAAGCTACTCTTGAGGTGGAGATAGCTGAAGCAAATAAAGTTGTGGAAGCCAGAGTCCAAACTCCCAGGGTCCAAACTTGCATATGATGGACAGTGTGTGTGGTGATGTCTTTGCCTAAGGAGGTGTTGGCTAGAAATTGCCATAGAAACAAGGAGAGACCAGAGAGCATAGTGCAATAAAACATTTAAAGAGGGTGTGTTAAATCATGTCTATCTCAAAAGATTGCTAAACTGGACAGCAGATACGTGATGGGAAGATACCTATGGGAAATCCCAAAAATGCTGACTCTTCCCAGTGCCTCCATATGTCCCAATGAGAAAAGAATTTTGGGCTAAATAGTGTGAGTCAGTATAGCTGTTTTTAGGGAGGAGTATAGGTTTAGGGTAGCAGAAGTCTGAAACGCTCAACCCCATTGCTGTGTAAAGTTGCCTGTCATGTCATCATAAGCTAGAGATTTTACAGTCCCCAGTTCTTTATCCTTTATTAAAGAACATATGCGATGTTAAATTTACTGATTATTGCTGTCTGCTGTTGAAACCTCCCTCAAGATGCTATGATTCTTTCCATGTCTCTTCTTCTTCATACTAAAGCTTATGTTATAGTCCTTGTTTTCTGCTTTAAAAATTTGACTGAATGTGCCTGAGTGTTTTGAGACCAGTGGGGGTCCAAAGGAGAGGGGTAAAGTGAGCACTAGTGAGGGGTGAAGATGTTGGAGGACACTGTGGTGGAAACAGCAAGGAAAACATGAACCTGTACTGAAGCATTCTTGAAATTGTTTGCCTATTGCTGTTCTGGTAGGAACTGAAAACCCTGCAGTTTGGTTAGACATTCCAAATGAAAATGGTAAAGTGAAAAGCTGTTAAAAAGAAGAAAATCAGGGGTAATAAAGGTGCTGAAAGTCTGAAATTGCCAGTTCACTTAGGACTTGTTGTTCTTGGTTGTAGAGGTGAAATATTTTGGTTGTAGAGGAGAAATATTTTAATTCAAGGAGCTGCTTCAGATAAGACCTCTCTGCAAGTAATTATGAAGGGTGCCTGCCCTTCACTAGTATAATATGTGAAATTCCTCAGTTTGCTTTCTCTTAATTTTCAAGTTTGATTTTCTTATATGTGTTCAGATGTTTTCACTAGGAAAGGGATATGTAAAATTGCTCTGATGGAGGACTATGTAAGGCTAAAATATGGGCACAGTAAGAATTAGCTCAACTTTTGAATTTAGTTTCTCATGATGTATCTTTACCAGTGACTCTATTACAAGGGAGCCATTTTGAAAAAGACCTGTCTGATACAGATTCAAGTGAAACTGTTCTCCCTCGTGGTGGGTTATGGATAATATATAAAACACCAAACTTTTTTACAAGTATTTTGTACACTAAAAGCTTTTTTTTTTTTGCTAATGAAACCTCTCTCTGTTTTAGTCTGTGTTATTTCTGACAATTATATGTCCGTTCTCTTTTCTGATCCCTGAGTAATATTCCCTGCATTATAGCAAAGGTGCCATGCATTTATAGTCCTCCTGGGAGAGCTTTTGGAGGTTCCTATTTTTAATGTTAAAAAATAAATAGTAGTGTCTGAGTATTGTCATTTCCGTTATAACTCATAGGAGATGTATCAGACAGCTGTGTTTACACATTCAAATTGCAGTTTAAAGTATGAGACTTATGGTAATCCTTCTCATCTAATCAGATACTTACTCCAGCAAGAATTGAAACCATAGAACTGTTTACTTGTTATGACCATTATTTCAGTAGATATCTGTACAGCAATAAAGTAGGTTAGGAATTTTTTAATTAAATATCTTTCGATATTTGCAGACTGAAAATTTTAGGTTAGTTTAAACAAAGATTGACTTTTGTTTTGCTTGCACTAGGTTTAAGAGAATATTTTTTTCGTAAATGGTTGCTTTAGTGAAAGAAAAAGTAGAGATCTGAAACCCCAGAGCCATCAATGGTCAGCTAATGGCTGAAGTGTTCACTGTAGATGCAGGAAGATCAAGCTCATGTTTCCCTTTCACCTGACTTATAGCAGGAAATTGCATTTTCAGTACTATAGATTTCTGTTCTGGTCAACAGAGTATAGTGATACTCTAGTATCAGCCTCTTATTGGCTTGATTAATATTTCACAATTAAGCAAAGAGGTAACACTCCAAACAGAGATAATAGCAGGAGTTAAGGGAAGAAGAAAATCTCAATAACCAGACAGGGAAGGGACAATCAGCTGGTCTACAGAAGACCCAACTAAATATATTTTCAAGAATTTCTGAGAGAATTATTGAAAATTTCTCTATGCTGTCTTGATATGCAGTGTAAATGGGCTTTTCTTTGTGGTGCATTTTTAGTGTTTTGGTTTTGTTTTGCGGGTTTTTTTTGGCCTGGCTCCTGATAGCCTGTAGTACAACGTTAGCTAGACATTGAAATACAGTATTAATAGATATACTTAATGGGGTACATTAATAGACACAAGATATCCCTCAGTTTTCATGTTGAGTGAATAATGTGTTTATGATAAATGATTGTTACTGGTCCTTAAAATACTCATCCTCAGTGTCAGTGTACAACTTCACTGGATAGATAGCAGTGACCCTATTACAAACCTGTAGTACTTCGAACAGTAAAGCCCTTGTCCTGTGACTTACAGATTGATTCTTGAATAGAGTGATAATGAGTAATAATAGAGTAAAGGATAAATACAGAATTTTAAATTCATTTTATGCTGTGCTCTATCCACCTTCATTTGTATCCTTCCATGTAAAAAGTATGAATTGAAAAAAGGAAATAATGTCTCTTAACATGAAAAAAATATTTTGCTTATCATGTCCTTTCCTAACTTGCTATTTTCAAACAGTAGAAAAATAAAGTCCGTCAATTTTTGTAAGTAATTTTCACTACCAAGAAATCATCAGTCATCAGAGGTCTGAGATCTGAGCAAAATCTAGGTTATGCTTAAGTGTGGAAAAAAAAAAAAAAGGCATGTAGCTCCCTCTCTCCTTCTTTTCTTATTACTCCCCCATTAAATTTTTGCCAGGCTGCTCCCTATGTCTATTACCCACTCTGCCTCACCCCTAGAGGAGGTAACGATGAGATAATGATTTCTGCTTCAGAAAAATTTATCTAGTTCTGTTTTGTTTTGCCCAAAACCAAACATTCAGAGCAAATATTGATCAATGATGAAAAAATAATGATGCCTGTTGTTTTGCTTTAAGGATTTATAATATTTTTTTTTGCTATGTAATGTTTCCTGAATAATAATTTTGAATGGTTTTACACTGATGTTGCTTCAGCTTAAACTAAAATCCTCAAAGAGGAAAAAGAAGATGAGCACACACTGGGTAGGATTTTGAGAGACATTTCCAATACTTTAATGTCAAAATAGCTCTTTAGCTCAATTACTAAACTCATCTAAGAAATATATATTTAATGTATTCCTAGAGGTTTGTCCTTAAATTGGACTTCTTCAAAAGAAGTAAGAAGAGCACCAGCACCAGGCCTGGATTTCAGAGCAAATAAACAGAGTACAAGGAAACTACTTGCAGCTCTAATTTCAAATACGCTGAATGTACATCTGCAGCTCCCGATGCTTTAGAGTCTGGATGTGAGGCTGCAGCTGAAAATCAGGCTGTAAATGAACTCCAGAAACAAAAGAGGAAATAGTGTTCACAAACTCTTGTTTTGTGTTTTAGTAGTTGTTGATATTATGCCACTAGCTTTTTAACATACTGCTTTAATTAACACTGTTTCCTGAGGCCTCCTGTTCAAGTACTTATTTTTGCTACATTTACATAGGCAGAAGGTAATGTTTTTCTCAAACTGAAGTAGAAAAGACTACTGTGCATGAGTAGCAAATGTCTTTCTCAAGTGTCAAAAACAAACCCCCAAGTGCTAGGGATGTGTGAAAGATGTTTCTTCTTAACAGCTCAGCCTAAGCACGTCACTAGTTTCACAGTGAACCGGAACACTGTGGAAGAGGATGCACTTTGAGTAGACATGAAGTCAACCAGAATCACTCAGTAATTGCAAATGGTATTTATATCATTTTAAGCTTAACATAATAAAGCTTGGGGATATAGATAATGCATACAGATTAAGTGGACATGTTAAATTAATATTATTACCTGTTTTCCAGGAAAACATATCTGGTCTGAGGCTATACTAGCATCACTCATATTCAAGTATTTCCAAAATACTTGGTGTTAATAGCATTCTGTTACCCAGAAGGAATTATTTTCAGATTCCTAAGGACCAGCTAAGACGAGTTTTGAAGACAGTTACAAAAGAACTAAAAATTAATTTCCAAGTAAGACACAGTCTTACTTTAAGCCAGAAGAACCGATTCCTAAGCACTTCAAGCATCACAGGTGAAAATCTGTTTGGAGTGGGCTTAGGCTATGTAGGATAAATAATCTTTCCATCACCTAATAATAATTTATTTTTTAAAGAGATGTTGTAAAAAAGTTAACTTTTAAAGTATTTTTTTGGCTAGATTTCTCAAACACCACACTAGATGAGAAGGATCTTTCAAGAGAACACAGGAATTTTTCAGGTTAAGGTGATGTGAATGAAGAGCATAGGGAATTACTATACACCTGCAGAAGTCTGGATGTGATGGTGGCTCACATTAAAAAGCTGCTGAAATCAGATTTCTTTATGATGATGTTAGTTTATATTTGCATAAATCTTGTTGGAGAACTCAAAGCACTGATGGGTGTTCATGGGTTTATCACAAGTGCAATGAGGTTGGCATCATGCTTTCGAAATAGTCCATGCAAGTGTCATGGAAGTGGTAAAGAACCACTGAAACTTGCTTAATCCAGAGTAGTGGTAGAAAGGATGAAATCATCCAGTACAACCCAAGGCAGAGATGTCGATGTAACCACATCTGTGTTTAGCTTGCGCTGGACAGACTTCCACAGGTGGAAAACACTGCCAGAGGCCAGAACGCAAATCCCTTTTGGTTTATATGGTAGTGAGAATGATTTCAGATTTGCAGAGTATAGAGTGAAACAGAAAAAAAAAAAGTTCAAATATTCCGTATTAGTATTAATAAACTGGTTTAATTTCACACTATATTGCCATGGACTTTCAATAGCACTCCAAGATGATGAAGGAGTTACAAGTACATGGTTAGTGCTCTGCATTTATTTGGAAACTCCTAGTTTTCAATGCAATTGATGGGTCATATTCATGCTGCCTTCATAAGGATCGGCATTTTTTCAGCGGTTTCCCTTCCTGAGTTCTCACCGGAGTTATATTTCAGTCTGACCAATCTTTTAAACTTCCTGTTTGTAACTTGACATGTGTTTCTAATAAACACTGTCAATGTGTCTGTTTTCTGACCAAAATGATTCTCAGCTCATTTTAATTCTGCAGAGTTGGTGTGGTACTGGAAGAAAGGCCTCAACCAATTTGTAAGGTAGACGAGACTTGGAAAAATTAGTACTTGTGAGGGGCCAAATAAAAAAGTTCCTGTCTTTTTTTTTTTCTAAAGTTACTGACAACTTTTTCTTTTTTTTACAAACAAGAAGGTTTAATATGAGAGTCTTTAAAGGAACGTATATTTGAAACAATAGTACTTTTTCATTTACTTTTTCTCCTGCAGCTGCATCCGCAGAGCACTGTGACAGTAGTGATGACAGGAAAACTGCATAGGTTTTTTAAATATCCTGAAACACGGAATCCAAATTGTACTATAGAGTTAAAGTAACATGTTAAAAATATTTCTAGAGGGACCTGAGCTTTGAGAAAAGCATAGATTGGTTTTCACTAACAACACTGGTTAAGATCATATAGATGTATGAAATAGTTATTTAATTATAGGGATCTAGCTTCTATATTTTCATTGGGTGCCTCAATTTGTGTGTCAGTCATAAATAACATATTCTAATCTGTGAAGTAATTCAGCATTCAGGAATGACTATAGATTTCTGCAAAGTTATTTACTAAATTAGGGAAGTAGAACTTGCTAACTGTGCAGCAAACATCAAAGCTCACCTCCATTTACCACAAAGCCTCTAAAGAAGGAAAAATGCATGTTCTTAGATCTATCATATGCAAAAACATTCCTTTTTTGAAAAGAAACAGTGAGAAAGCATGTGGGAAATATCTGGAGTATTTTGGGGACTGCACAGAATTCATTTTTGGCATCACCCACCGCAATGATGTTGTTGTAGCAAACACAGGAGAGAGATTATAGGAGATCTATGAAGTTTCATAAATCTCTCATAGGAAAAAAGCTCAGCCTGCCATCTCAGACTTTAGAAGCATGAGAAAAGGTTCAACACTTGGCCATGTTTCTATTAAATTTCTTGTGAGACTTCCCATATTTCAATGTAATTCATTGTCTAAGAGTGTCCACTTGATAATTAGTGAGTTTTTACACTTTTGAACCTTATCACAATTCTCATGGTTAATTTGATTTAATTTCTAAAAAAAAAAGCCTTGCTTATGTTTTGTACCCTTTTCACCAAAAAAACCCAAAACAACAACCCAGAAGCAAAATAGTCTTTCTCAGGCAAGTATAGCTATTGAAGTTTTAATCTATTATCATTGAATAAAGGGAGATTAAGCAATCTTATCAGGAGAGATTAAAAGTCTTTATATAGAACATCATAGTATTCGCTTCTGGAATATTGTGTTCAGTTCTGCGCACCTCAGTTCAAGAAGGACAGGGAACTGCTTGAAAGTCCAGCACAGAGCCACAAAGATGATTAAGGGACTGGAGCATCTTCCTTATGAGGAAAAGCTGAGGGAGCTGAGTCTCTTTAGCTTGGAGAAGAGGAGACTGAGGGGTGACCTCATTAATGTTTATAAATACATAAAGGGTGAGTGTCAGGAGGATGGAGCCAGGCTCTTCTCTGTTATGTCCAGTGATAGGACAAGGGGCAGTGGGTGTAAACTGGAGCGTAAGAGGTTCTGCAGAAACATAAGGAGAAACTTTTTCACTGTGAGGGTGACAGAGCTCTGGAAGAGGCTGCCCAGGGGCGTTGTGGAGTCTCCTTCTCTGGAGACATTTAAAATCCACCTGGATGCATTTCTATGTGACCTGCTATAGGTGATCCTGCTCTGGCAGGGGGGTTGGACTAGATGATCTTTCAAGGTACCTTCCAACCATTAACATTCTGTGATTCTGTGAGAACAGTGTGCGTGGATTTGGATTATCACATTAAGCACTCAGACTCCTGAAAGTTACTGCATGTCTTATGTGAAATACAACAGCAACATAAAACCATGATGTGATACAGCTTTCCCAGCAGTATTTCAAAGTATTTCAAGACCTTGAAAGCAGTAATCATGCTGGCACACAGGAACTTTATCTTGTGGAGATACTAATTTTCCCTTAAGATCTGTGAGTGTTTGATCACACCACTAGAATTCATTTTCCTGTCAAACCTGAACGACATCTGCTCATGGCTGCTTCCCATGCTTCTGCAGCACATCTGAGCTGCCAGTCCATTTCTAAACCAGTGATGAAGAAATGGTTCTCTAGGAAGAAAACTCCGTAAAGGTGAAGGCTCCTGATACACTGCATGTAATCCAGGACAAATGGGTCAAGCTTTGAATTAAAACACAGGCACAGAAATCTACCCACAGGAAATTATTATTCATTCTTGTAGTAGTTGTAGTAGTACCAAGGGAAGCTCATTAGCAATCTGGGTCAGTTGTCATAGGAACACTATGCATGATTTTTAGAAGATAGAAAACACTTTAAATCATTTGAGAAGCAGAAGAGCTTAATGATGTAAGGGCTACTTACTAGCTGCATTCCTGTTTTCCAGGGTGTTTTTGTGGAGAAATTAGGAACTACACTTTTGTCTACTCTGTCAGAGAAAGCAAAAGTAAGAAGTTAAAGGATAGAGTAGGAAAATACAGAGAAGACTTCCATGTGGGAGTCACACATCTTAGTAAGGGTGCCTGGCACTCGGGTGGAATGGAAAAAGGCTGACGTTTTTGGAGACAGTGAGGCCACTTCAGCACCTATTTAGCATAGTGCCATGTTTTTTCTTTTTGCTAGTCCACCTGTTAGATTTAGAGATCCATCTGGCTGTTTTTCGAAGGTCTGGATAACACATGCTGCCAAGTCTAAATTGCAATAGAAAAATGATCTGAATGGAAAGGCAGGTGGAGTTCGTCTAATTTGGAAGTCTCCCCAGACGTCATAGCACTGGTTACTGGAATCATTTATTGTGCAGGAAAATGGCACTGGTACCAGTAGATAACAGCTTTTTCTGATGCTGTTGGTGCTTAGGTGGGGTTTTAGTTCAGACTAAGAAGGGTAAGTCAAACAGTTTTACAAACATTTTAGGAATTTCTCTCTAATAAAAAATATTTATATAAAAATCTGAACCATAAGCTTTTGAATGTAATTGAGGTTAACAAATGGAGACAGAGTGGATCAAAGTACTTACTTCTATGAGGCCTGTCAAAAATTTCTGAAGGCTAAACTTAAAGTCTGATGAGAGTCTCTCTGTTTGAGATGGTGGGATGAAAGAGTGAGAGTGGAGGAAAGGAGAAAAGAAAGGCAAGGGGAAGGCAAGGCAAAGTGAGGAAAAGGCAAGGTGAGGGAAAGACAAGTCAAGGGAAAGGGAAAGGGAAAGGAAAAGGAAAAGGAAAAGGAAAAGGAAAAGGAAAAGGAAAAGGAAAAGGAAAAGGAAAAGGAAAAGGAAAAGGAGGGAAGGGAAAAAGGAAAGGAAAAAGGGCTTGGAGGTGGTGAGACTGGACCTCAAATACTGTGTTCATTTTCATGCCACTCACTCCAAGAAAGACATTGTGGTGTTGGGGCATGTCCAAAGAAGACAAGGAAGTTGTTGAGAAGTCTAGAGAACAAGTCTTATGTGGAGCTGCTAGTGGTCCAGCAGATGGAGGGAGGTTCTCCTTCCTTTCTACTCTGATCTAGTGAGACCACATCTGGAGTAATGTGTTCAGTTCTGGTCTCCCCAGTTCAAGAGGGACAGGGAAGTACTAGAGAGAGTCCAACGGAGAGCTACAAAGATGATGAAGGAACTGGAACATCTCTTTTATGAGGGAAGACATAGAGACCTGGGGCTGTTTACTCAGGCAAAAAGAAGACTGAGAGGGGATCTTATTAATGTTTACAAATATCTGAAGGGTGGGTGTCAAGTAGAAGGGTCCAGTTTCAGTTGTGCCTTGTGATAGGAAGAGGGGTAATGGTGGCAAGGTGAAACACAGAAAGTTCCATCTCAGTGTGAGGAAAAACTTCTTCACTGTGAGAGTGACGGAAGCACTGGAACAGGCTGCCCAGAGAGGTTGTGGTGTCTTCTTCTCTGGAGACTTTCAAGACCTGTCTGGATGTGTTCCTGTGTGGCCTGCCCTAGGTATTCCTGTGCTGACAGGGGGGTTGGCCTCAATAATCTCAAGATGTGCTTTCCAACCCTTAGCATTCTATGGTTCTATGACCTGGGTTTTTTTACCCTGGAGAAAAAGAGGCTGAGGGGGTACCTTTTTGCTCTCTATATAACTACCTGAAAGGAGGTTGTAAAGAGGTCAGATTAGTCAGTTTGCACATAGCAGGCAGTAGGACTAGAAGAAACTAGTCTCAAGAGGCACCAAGGGAGGTTTAGCTTGGATATTAGGAAAAAACAACTTTATTGAAAGGGTTGTAAAGTACTGGAACAGGCTGCCTAGGGAAGTGGATGAGTCACCATCCCTGGAGGTATTTGAAAGACCTGTAGATGTGGTCCTTAGGGACATGGTTTAGTGGTGACCTGGCAGTGCTGGCTTAACAGTTGGACCTGATGATCATAAAGGTCTCTTCCAACTGAAATAATTCGATGATTCTGTGGCCTTTGGGCAAGGCAAGCCTATTTGGAAACAGATGCAAGAACTTAAATGGATTATATCGCTTCTGGGATTTGACAACACCAGCAGGCTTTGCACAGCAGATAGAAAGAGCACAGTATGGTTAAAGACATCATCAACATCTCTGCTATCTCTCTGGTGTAGGAAGATACCAGAGACAACATTAACTAGTGAACTGTACGAGGAGATCTGACAAAATCAACTATCACCTGAGACTGCTACTCTGAAAAATTGACTGTGGGAGGCAATCCTGATGGATGGGATTTAAGAATGGGAAAAAACCATCATTAGGCAAGCTTTGCCAAAAGAGATTAATATAAAATATGTGTGTTAATATAACAAACTAGACAACTAGGGGTTTAGGTAATTTTTTCATTATTATTATTTAAGTATCAACCAGTGTTTAGAAAAATGTGACCATAAAGCATGTATACACAGCAAGCTGTTAATCTGAATGTTATTAGCAATTTCTGTTTTATTTGGGGCTTAGTTTCATGGCAGGAAGGAACACAGAGAAAGATAAAATTCCTCTTTACAGCCCTTTTGTATGAAATTATTTTCCTTTTGTTAAATGCCTGGTACATTTGACTCAAACATTGTGATTTGCCATCTGCCCCTATGTTATGTGCCCGCTTGTTGCTGTCTTTAAATAGTCACATTTCCCACAGCTTCTTATGTCAGCCAGCTTCAGAAATGCAGAATCAGGGTTTACTTAGAAACCCGTTGGGAGAAAAGTTAGCAGATGTCATATGACAATAAAGCAAGTACTAATAGACAGGCTAAATTACATTCTTTCCTGTTAAATTACATTCTGCCCTTGCAAAGTATGACAAGGAAAAGAATTGTATATAAAAGCTGCTTTATTTTATGTGGTCCTCTTTCCCCTCTGACTTGACCCTTTGAATAATAATGAATGCTGCACGGAACACAAATCTGGGAAAACTAATCAAGTCTCTGTTCTGGGTAGCCACAGGAACAGATAAGAAAGCCAGCAAAAAAATCCTAGCATTGCCACACTTTAAAAGTTAAGGCTACAGATTATGTGAACTAGAAATGTATATTATTTATGGGACAGATTTGCATGGTGCTTTTATAATTACTCAGAATATATGATTGCAGCCTGCCTTCTCTGCCTGTGATAAAATGAAAGCAGTGCTTAAGTAATACTACATTTTTGTTACATAAAAAAGCTGTGTCATTAATAATAATATATATTTTTAGTATATGAGCTATCTTTTTCTAAGGTATAATTTGCAGTTCTTCTGTAAATTATAATCCATGTCAATTCCACTGCCAAAAGGCCCAGCAAATTTATTAGCATTTTCTTGTAAAGATGTAATATATTAACATGGTCTCTGAAAGTTTTCAGTCTCAGGTCTTTTTTGTTTCTGATGATCTTTATACCAAGATCAGCTCTCTTCCACAAACGTTATATTACAATATGATACATAGATATAGAAAACTGTGGTTTTTAAAATGTACATAGGCATTATCAATACAATATAGGGCAGGAGATTACATGACTTGCCTACTGTTAGCTAGTTGGCAAAATAAAAAAGGTTTTTTGAACACCTCCAGGAATGGTGACTCCCCCACCTGCCTGAGCAGGCTGTTCCAATGCCTCACCACTCTTTCAGTATAGAAGTTTTTTCTAATGTCTAATCTAAACATCCCCTGGCACAGTTTAAGCCCAGGGGACCTCCCATCCTATTGCTAGTTGCCTGGGAGAAGAGACCAACACCCACCTTACTACAGCATCCTTGCAGGTAGTTGTAGAGGGCAATAAAGTCTGTCCTCAGGCTCACTCAGACTAAGCAATCCCAGTTCCCTCAGCTGATCTTCATAAGACTCCAGATCCCTCACAGCTTCATTGCCTTTCTCTGGACTCACTCCACATCTAACATCTATGTGGGGAAACCCTCCGAAACCCTATTTTTTCTGTTCTAGAAAACACACCTCTTCCTTATTGACTACAAAAAGAGCCAAGCTGCCTAGCTGAGATGTGGTGCTTAGCTGATGTTATTGTTAATGTCCCATTCCTTCTTCCTTTATTAATTTAATTTTTATTTAAGTCACTTCTTTGTTGCTTTGTTATCTGTCCCTCAAATGAGATCAATTTCTAGGACAGCATTAGAGACAAACACACTATACTATTGCTGTGTTGTTACTCCCACTGCTGCTACTTCTGCTGCTAACAGAAAGAAGATACTGGATTATCTGCAACAATATATTAACTACTATAGTAATTCATAAATAGGTGATACTGCCTACTGATTTGTTCTTTTTTTGTAATTTTTAAAACTTGCTTTTTTAAACCTGGTCATTCTGTAATCCTCTATTTTAAAAATATTTTCCAGAGGTGAATTTTCAAATGGTGAAAAATGTTTGGCAGTCATTATTTATTTATGTGGTGCAAACTTGGTAATGGGAACACTTGAAGCATTTTTAGTGATATATCTCTGACACAACATTAATATCATTCCTCTTCTTGTAGATATATTCAAAGTTGTTCATATTGTAAGCACATTGCTAGAATTCCTTTCAGTTTTTAGCCAGTGTCACCATGCCTCTGTGTGCAAAATCTATATATTTTTTATACAATATATTAGAAAAAAACAGTAGCAGGGAGCTTTAAAACCCACCCTGACATTATTTTCTGATACCTATGAAATTTTCAAGCCCTTTCAGATCAATTCTCTACCTGGTTTAGAGAGATGTGCATTTGTTAAAGAATAATACTGTCATGTTTGTGGTAAAGTTTCTCATTAGACCCTCCTTTAGTGCCATATTTAGCATATCCGAGTAATCTAAAATGTTCTAAGATGTTACTTCTCTCTGTCAGTTTATGTAAACAATATTAAGGATTCTCCTACATCTTCATTAATATCTTTAAACTCCATTTGCATTTTGTTTATGTTTACAGAGCTGCTTGGCAGGACATTGTCAACTCTTTCATCTTCTGTATTATTAATTTCCTACTTGTTATTGAACTGTTGGATTTTTATATAGCAAAAACTAACAGAAAAATATTTTTAAAGTATTGGAATTGTAACTGAATCTAGAAAAAAAGGCACTCACAGACATCTGTAGTATCTGAAATGATAGGTAGACAGAGTAACCAAGAATTTTGAATAACCAGCTTTAATCAGGCGTGCAATTTCTTGCTGAAATTAATGTTTCCCTGAAACTGTTATCTTAGACTTTTCAGTGGCCAGCTAGACTAGGTTTTGTCAAGATGAGGAGAAAAACATCTAAGTTGTAGATAGCCAGGACTGATTCATTGCTTTTCATGATCCAAGACTAAGCCTCCTACTCATTCCACACCACAGTTAAATTTCAGACATGAACTTTCTGATCCTGAATGAGCCATATTGGTTGATATTTGTTTACAAGAAAATGGAACTTGGTGGCTTTCCCAAATCTGTGTTTTGATTTGTGATAAGAGTATTTGCTTTTTACCATGACAACCCTTAGTAGACTTTAGTGTCCTGGTAAAATGATGCTGATACTACCCTTTCACTGACATTCTCTGAAAATTATTTCCTTGTCCTTTGCTACCTGCATCTGAATCATTTTGGTGTGAAATGTGACTGCACCTCAGTTTGGCCGTTTGATTAGCCTTCTGATCTCTGATGCTTGTCAGCTTAGTTCTCATTATTTGTCTTTTGAAAAACACTCTAGCACACCAGGAAATAATACAAACACTGAACAGCAGTGTTAAAGAGTAATATGCAGATATGTGCTCTGGTGAAATGCCAGTTCAGGACAAAGTAGCTGTCCCCAGAAGTCTCTGTCTGTTGTTTTCAAAGCAAAGTATCTTATGAGAGGTAACTACCTCTTACAAGAACAGCAACATTGCTGGGAAAAAAAGGTCAGTCCTTTAGGCAGATTTTGTATACCCATGACCTCACCTGCATTCTTTTTAATATGCCATTGGTTTCAGAAGTCTCCTCAAGGATATTCACTTAGGGTAGCTGAATATGCTATACTCAGAGGACAATGTGTTATGTCTCCTATACTGACACTTTGCTCCATCTTGTTTTGGGCCACAAAAGTCTGGCAAACTGAAGATGAGGGCTGTAGCAGAGCTTAATACCAACAGTTCTGCTAGGCTGCCAATATTGCTGATCTCTGTTCTGAAGGGTGTTGATAAATACCTACATCTTTATAAAAACCCCACATATTAAGTGATTCATACTAGCTTGCTGTAAACCCAAGTTTGCATTCTCAATTATCCCATTAATGAGCTAGGGGATGTGGTATGTTTATGTTACACAGAAGGAAATGTGTGGTCATTGCATTAACGATTTTTAAGTTGCTGTTAGAAACAGGCCAACCTTCTGGTTTATCTATGAATACATTACTTGTGTTGGGACAAATACATTCTCTTCTGTTTTATCACAGTAGTGCTGTGCTCAGTTGATTGTATCTTACTACATGCATCTGTAAAGTGAGTGTACTTAAGAAATGCAATGCTCGGTCACTCACATTTTTCTCACTCTGCAGTTTTCCAGCATTTTGCATTAAAAGTCAGACTCAGATGTAAAAGATGAGTGGAAGGTGTCAGTTTCAGTTTTTTACTAAAATACCTAAATGGTGCTGAAAGCTGAGAATGGCTTAAGAGAGCAGCAAGAAAAATTTCTATAAATACATTAACAATAAAAGAAAGTCCAGGGACAGCTTCCATCCCCTACTAGATTCAAGAGGAAATATTGTAATAAAAGACAAGGAGAAGGCTAAGGTGTTTAATGCCTTCTTTGCCTCAGTCTTTAGTAATGGGAACACTTGCACCAGGGAAAGTCACTCCACCAATCCAAGAGACAGGGTCAGGAACACAATATCTTCCTGAAGAGATGGTCCATGACCTGCTGCCCAACATCAATGTACATAAATCTGTGGGGCTGGATTGGTTACATCCTAGAGTGCTGAGAGATTGGCAGGGGTGCTCAGCAGGCCACTGTCCATCATTTATCATCAGTCCTGGCTAACTGGGGAGGTACCAGCAGATTGGAGGTCAGCCAATATAACACCCATATATAAGAAGGGATGGAAGGATGATCCGGGGAACTACAGGCCTGTCAGTTTGACTTCAGTACCAAGGAAGCTGATGGAGCAGATCATCCTGGGTTCCATTATGCAGCACATGAAGGACAACCAGGTGATCAGGCCCAGTCAGCATGGCTTTATGAAGGGCAGGTCCTGTTTAAC